>JACATO010000183.1:0-117010 GCA_018389105.1 Nautilus pompilius | reverse complement strand
GAGAGAGAGGGGCATGATGAGAGAGAATGACGAGAGAGAGAGAGAGGGGGCATGATGAGAGAGAATGACGAGAGAGAGGAGAGGGCATGATGAGAGAGAATGACGAGAGAGAGGAGCAAGACAAGACAGTGGAGAATGACGAGAGAGAATGACGAGAGCGACGAGAGAGAGGGAGATGATGAGAGGCGAATGACGAGAGAGGAGCCCGACAAGACAGTGAGAATGATGAAAAGAGCACGACGAGAGAGAATGACGAGAGAGAGAGAGGGGCATGATGAGAGAGAATGACGAGAGAGGAGCAAGACAAGACAGTGAGAATGACGAAAGAGCACGACGAGAGAGAATGACGAGAGAGAGAGAGGGGCATAACGAGACATGACGTGAGAGAGAGAAAGAGGGGCATGATTAGAGAGAGAGAGATGAGAGCTAAGAATGATGAGAGAGAATGACAGAAGAAAGAGGGGCATGTTGAGAGAAAGAGCAGCATGACGAGAGAGATAGAAGCATGATGAGAGAGAGAGGGGCATGATGAGAGAGAATGACGAGAGAATGACGAGAGAGGGGCATGATGAGAGAGAGAGAGGAGCATGACGAGATGACGAGAGAGGGGCATAACGAGAGAAGCATGATGAGAGAGAGAGAGAGAGTGAGACAATGACGACAGAAAGAGGGACATGACGAGAGAGAGAGCATGACGAGGAGCAGCATGACGAGAGAGAATGACGAGGGAGAGAGGAGCATGACGAGAGAGAGAGAGAGACAATGATGACAGAAAGAGGGACATGACGAGAGAGAGAGCATGACGAGGAGCAGCATGACGAGAGAGAATGACGAGGGAGAGAGGAGCATGACGAGAGAGAGAATGACGAGGGAGAGGAGCATGACAAGAGAGAGAATGACGAGGGAGAGGAGCATGACAAGAGAGAAAGGAGCATGACGAGAGAGAGAGAGAGAGAATGACGAGAGAGAGAGGCATGAGAGAGAAGCATGATGAGAGAGAGGGTCATGAGAGAGAGAAAGAGGGGTGCATGATCAGAGAGATATGATGAGAGAAAGAGGGGCATGAAGAGAGAGAGACAATGACGACAGAAAGAGGGACATGACGAGAGAGACAATGACGACAGAAAGAGGAGCATGACGAGAGAGAGAATATGACAAGAGGAGAGGGGGGTGGATGACGAGAGAGAGAATATGACAAGAGGAGAGGGGGTGGATGACGAGAGAGAGAATATGACAAGAGGAGAGGGGGTGGATGACGAGAGAGAGAATATGACAAGAGGAGAGGGGGTGGATGACGAGAGAGAGAATATGACAAGAGGAGAGGGGAGTGCATGACGAGAGAATGATGAGAGAGAGAGTAGCATGAAGATAGAGAGGGAGAGGGTCAGGACGATAGAGAGAAGCTTAGAGAGGAAGAGAGAGAGATATTTTCATAAAGGCAGATACAGAAATAGGAGACACATAGAAAGGCAGTGTGACACAGAAGGATAGGAAGTAAGACAGAGTAAGTGAGCGAGGAGACAGAAAGAAAAAAATAGACAGCGATATAAAGATACATGGACAGGCATGCATGATGAGAGAGGGGGGCATGACGAGAGATGACTATAGAGAAAGAGAGATGTGCGACAAGAAAGAAAGATAGTGAGAAAATAGACAAAGAATGTAATAGGCAGTCACGTTGAGGAGTAAAAATGACATAGACACAAAGAGACAGAGAGAGAAAGAATGTGACAGATAATGACATAGTGTATGTCAGTGTGAAAGAGAAAGAGAGACAGACACACAGAAATAAATAGAAAGGGAGAGAGACAAAGATAAGCGTAGAGAGAATCAGAGACATTTTCTGAAAAGCAGATACATAAATAGGACACACATAGAAAGTCAAACAATGTGACACAGAAAAATAGCAAGAAAGACAGAAAGAAAAAAATATAGACACAGCAAAACAGAGAGAGAGAGAGAGCCTGGCACAATGATAGAAAAGAAAGGATGAGTGTGCATGCACACACACAGAGAGAAGAGGATATGGAGAGAAAGGCAGAGAATGTTACAGAACACAGAAAGAAAAGGAAGAGGATAAGAAAGACAGAAACAGAGAAAGAGATAGAGAGAGAGATAGAAAGAAAGACAAATAGAGACAGAGAGACACAGTGATAACAGAAAGAATTTGACAGACAGACAGACGAAGACATGGGTGCAGAGATAAAACAACAAGGAGACAGTCAGACAGAGAGAGAGAGAGACACACACACTTAAAGATGCAAAAAGAGAATGACAGAAAGAATGTAACAGAGAGACAGGCAAAGAAAGTGACAACCAGACGGACATGGAGAGAGAAAGATACAGACACAGAAAGACAGAGAAAAAAATTGAGAGAATGTAACAGACAGACAGAATGACAGAAAGACAGTGGGACAAAGATACAAACAGTGCTTGAAATTTTAGTCAATTTGTAATAATCTGCAACTCTCTGCACACTCAAAATTCATGATTATTTTGAAAATCTCATATCTTCCTTCAAGCATACAAGCTGGGTATATCCGATTTAATTTCAATCATTTTGCTAAAACCTGAAATTCACACTGAACCCTTTTCAACAAACAGAAATACATTAGTAATGGAGTTCAACCAAGGTTTGATGTTTGTCAGTATGAACATCAGCACCACAGCTGATGAGTCAAGTGTACAGGGCATCCTGCTGAAACAAAGATAAACACTTACATCCGCCCCAACATAGACAGTATAGATGGCTGATTAGGCGATGCACTAGATCTTCGTCCTTTCTTTCTTTTCATGTTGACACTTCCTCCTGCAATTAAAACAATAGTTTTTTAACATTTGCAGTCATATAAAATAAAAGAATTTCTTTAGCTATTTATTAATTAATACATTAAAAATTCTTTAAAATTCAGGGAAACAAAAAAGGTAAATAACCCCCCCAAAAAGGAATTTTTAACTTGATCATTTTATTATTATTAATACTTTTAAAAACTCAGCACTGAAATCCAATATTCCCAATCATCAGTTTTCCATTCCAGCAAATATTGTTGATAGATTTCTCTCAAGCCATCACTCAAGATTTCAAAAGTACTGAAAAGATGACAGATCTACTGATAGTTACTTAAAAAAATTTTTTTAAATAATGGAACAAAGGAAATCTGTTAGTTCAAGAATACAACCACAGTAGAGAATTTCAAACTATGAAGGTATCCGCACAATTTTTCAGTTTTAAATGACCAGATATATCTTTAATAAAGACTGTTCAAATTCACATTAAATATATAATCAAGAAATTTGGCAGTTGTCACTAAATTGAGATTTTTCTACTTCACATTTAACTAGCCACATTTTATTTCAATATATTAAACTATCACAATCTAACAGCGGTACTGTGTTGCCATGGCTTTATTTGAAAATGCTATAATAGCTGTCTTAAGAGTTTCGATAGCTGTAATATATTCTTCTTTTTTTTTAAAGACCTATTTAGTCATGCGTAGCTGGAAAATTAGCTGGATTTATGTAGAAAAAAGCTATAAATTTCTAAGATAAATTTTCCTAACAACAAGCATATTAATGAGCTGACTCCTTTGCTTAATTTTACTTGAAAAAGTAGAGCAGTTACCTTAGACAGATTAACCCATACATATCTTTATTTTTAAAGATTAATTCCATAAGCATGTTAACCAAAGCTTAAAGCTGCACGTCAACATTTTCCGATTTAAATATTTCTTAGCTCTTCTAAAAAGAGCTCATGAAGGATGCAATTGAGATTTGAATGATCAAAGGCAAAACTCACCCTTTACAGCTTCTCTACCTTTTTCTTTGTCATCCAAAGATATAATTCCTTCATCAGATGAAATAATTTCAAGTTGGTTATGTCCATTCTTTAAAAAACAACAAAAATTTCCTGAGTTTAAACTGTTGAAAATGGACTGAAATATGCCAAAACATTCCCTCCTTAAGTACACTAACAGAAAAATAAGAAAAAGGTCTTCAACCTTCATACCCAAATCAAAACATTGCTTATAATTTCAACATAAACAACCAACAAGCTGGATTTTCTGCAATCTTGGAAAAATTCATTTTGTTACATCAAATGTTTGTACAAATGCTCAAATAATAAAAATAGAGAATCTGTAGCCAAATAGGAGAGAAATGAATGAATGTAGGATTCTCAGGCTGAGGCTCAAGACAGTGATTACTGATTACATCTTAATCCATGTGACCACTACTTCTTCAAGTAAATAACAAAGGCTCATTTAACAACAAATCAGCACAATACAAGTTTGGTCACAATTTCATATCTCAGAATTAATTTAAAGATGTTGAGATAAACAAGAAAGAAATTTACCACATATAGTAAACCTATTTTCCCACTCAAACCTTTTGTTAAAGAAAATAGTTTAAATCTTCTGTAAAAGTATTTTTGTAAAAATGGACAAAATTTCATAAAATTTTCTAATGCTCCACAAAACCTAGAAATCTTTGTTTTATTTTAAAATCTCTCTCTCTTAAATCAGTGCTCACAGTCAGTGAAGTAAAAACAAAAAAGATGGTGTGTGGTCAAACATTTACTTGTCTGTTTGAAAATTTTAAACAAATTTCCCTTAGATGAATGCCCCAGCTAAAAAAATCCAGGCTATTCATTCTTCTCACTCCTGCTTCTTCTTCTCTCAGCTTGGTTAATTTAAATATCTTTACCTTTTCTCAGTAAAAAAAATAAAATGAGGGTCCTGTAGGTAGGTATAGTCCTGTCTTGTTGCAGATATCCTCAGGTTGGTAGTCATGTAACAGTTTGGATCTACCTGTAGGCAATTTGAATGTCTGGGTCCCCACTTCCCACCATCAGCTTTCTTATAAACTATAGAATTGCCCTTCATTGGCTTAGCCATCCACTGGTTAGAGTGAAGGCATCATTGTGTGGTCCTCTGGCAGTTTTTCTGGGGTTGGTGGTGATGCCTGGTGTAAGTTACTGACTGTAGTGGTCCACCGTTCCGTTTGGCTACTCGCTTTGCCAACTGTTGCAGTGAAGTAAACTCGCTGCCCCCCTGTACCTTCCTGATGACTGACCACACGTGCAGAAGATTGGCCGCCAGCCACCCTTACTAATGGACGGTTTTAAAATAAGTAACTTCTCGTGAGCGCTACGGTGACAAAGCTTATGTTTTCAGGTACGCATGCTGTGAGGAAAGAAGCTACAAGTAAATAAGATAAATATATGCTTTTGTTTAGCTAAATTCTTTCGACTCCAAATTTCTGGGTGGGAAAACACCTTTCTACTGGTCAGAGCATTGGGACAATCCTACCTCCCACTCCCTCCAGAGAGAGGGAGGGAGTAGGGTTGGGGTAGCCGGCTCGCAGTCTCAATGTAAACTAATTTTGGCTAAAATCCTTTAAGACCATAAGTTTTCATTTTAAAAAATTATCAATTTTTGTTACTAATCGAAATTTAAATAAAAAAAAAAAAAAAATAAAAAAAAATTAAGGTTCAAAGACCTTTTCCTTCAGAACTGGCCCAGATATGGGGATATCACGGAAATGGGCAGCTATAAACAAAAAGCCTTCTCCACAGTGGTGTCCTTTCCAGTCCTATGGCACTTGCAGTCTGGTTTCAAGTTGAACTCTCTCCCACTCAATCGTAATGTCAGCACATTTGGAATATATTCTTGATGTCTGCAATTGCGAATTTCCTAGTCTTTTGGAAATCTCAATCTGGGAAAGTTTTTGGTCAAGTGGTTTCACAACCTACATTTTTGTAAGGAAGGAATAGATTGTTGTTTTTCCTCTTGCGAGTTCCATATCCAAATAATAAAAAGAATTTATACATAGCTGAGTAAAACAAAGACTTATTTTTACAAGTTTTTTTTTTTTTAAATTTAGACAATACCATTGACTTGTCTAGAATCTAGTTGAAATAAGTCATAAAGTACTCAGCCCATGACACATTCCAATACAGCAGATTATAAGTATATCAAATTCCAAATACAACAAATTGTGCAAGTAAAATTATTCTGTTTTATTATCAGTATCAGCCATCTTAGTAAACACACAATGAATTCAAAAAGAAAAATTACACTAGTATTGTTTACCGCTGTGCATCCAATGAACAAACTTAACACTTGGAATCTTACAATACAATGACCATATTAACAAAACAATATTGAAAATACAGACCATTTTCTGAAACTAAATCGCAGAACCTACTCAGCTAGTATCTTAAGAAAAACCTTATGCAAATGAATGGATCATGTGATTAAGAGAGCTGTGATTAAGCAGTAATTCTTCTACAGACAAACAGGAAATGGTTGTTTGGCAATTTCATGCACAACCAAATTATGCAATAAAGCGATGGCTTGATTGTATTACTTTTAATCATGGTTAGTTGCCATATTTTTTTTTAATTCCTCTTACATGAAACAACAATTTAATCAGATTTACTACCAATAATTTGAGAATTAACTTTTGAAGAGATTTCAAGATTTACAAACCATTTTATCACACGTTTTGTCATCATCGTCATTGCCAATTTCCATAGAGTGAACTTCAGGAAACTTATTGGCATCTTCCTCAACCAATGTGTTTCTGGCTTCATGACCAACTTCAAAACCACGCGGGTCTGAATCTAATTGCTCAGTTCCATCATGCACAGCAGACGTGGAGCTTCTCTGCTTGTGTTTACCATTGGTGCTCCTGTTGCGAGATAAGCCATTAACCTTTATTGGTTTCCTTTCATCTGCATCATCAGAAGATGGAGAGTTCACAGCGGGCTTTACTCCATTGATAACTCGTTTATCATTGGTTTGTTCTGGCTCAGGTCTGAATGACCGCGGTTTGGACTTAACACCAAGTGACCAGATGGCTGGCTGCAGAATTACTTCTATTTTCTTACAGTATCCTTTCTGCAAACAACAAAAACCCCATGGTAAATTTTAAAAATTAACAAACAAAACTAGAGCATATAAAACATTTTTAATAATAATTCAACAGATGGTCAATATGGGTCTACAGTTCAAATACAAGGGTCAGAAATATATATATATTTTTTTTTTTTAATAGAGGTGTTGACTAAACATACCAAAAATGTAAATATTTAACCTGACCTTAATGGTGATAATATCCTAGCATCAAGTTCTTTTAATGTCACCTTAAAACCAGTTTTCCCCATGCAAGAAAACATTATACAAAAAAACTTCAGATACTTGTATTCAAATATCTTCGTTAAAAAGAAAATTTAATCTAATTTAAATCAAATTGAATAAAAAATTATTAGCTGGTTATCTCCCCTTTTTAGATGGAATGGATAAAACAGCAGCAGCAACAACCGGCCCGGTGGGGCAGGTGGTAGCGGGTTAGCTCCGTAAGGAGACCGTTGCTCCTGTACCAGGTTCGATCCCAGGCTGGGGTCGGAGGAGAGTTGTCGCTGATGATCGCCATAGCGTGAAACAGCTGTACGACATCTCCTTGGTGTCCGACGTGAGAGAGACCTCCCGGGTCCTTGGGGCCCACGGTGTCGGGGGACCGGACCGTTTGTCGGCTCGACGAACTTCTCTCAGTAACGAGGAGGACTCGACAAGAGAACGGACCACTTGTCTTTACGGGATGCGATGCCATTGAAAGAGCCTCGTTCGGAAGTCCAACTCGCTCAACAACAACAACAACAACAGCAGCAGCAACAACAATCAACTAACTCAGCTGCTATCTTGGCAAGTAAATAAAAACCCATGTACCTATTGGATAACAGGTTTCATATAAAACCAGAACATAGCTTTCTTGTTAATAACTACTGCTCTTACCTCAGTCAGAAGTTCTTCATCCAGTTCTGTACCCAACTTTCTCACCTGCTTTCTGGTTTCCATAGTTAATATTTTATGAATGCTGTCACAAAGTTTTTTCCAGTAAACCTGGTTAAATAAAAGAGGGGGAAAATAAACATAATACACAAGGAATTCAAAATAATATGAAATAATAAAAAAAAGACACAGCTGCAGATTCTAAACTAACTTAGTATATTTTTAAAGCAGCAGCAGCTTACCTGTACAAATGCTACACCACGAGTTTTTAGGTTATTTTCTGATTCGAACACAGCTGTACTCACATAACGCAGCTGGCTGATTCCTATTTTAGCTAATCAGCCAGATCAAGCAAAAAACAAACAAACATGGCAGTAGAGCTGAAAACAGGGGAAGCAGAATGGAATGAAACTGAAGTACAGCCATAAAAAATAACACAACTTGGCTGCACTCAGAATTATAACAATTATAGAAGTTTTAAAAATTAAAACCAACTAATATTTGGAATCATTTGTAATTCACTTGAAAACCATCTTTCCATCCAAAGTACTTAATGAACATAAAAATAAATTGTTGACAGATTTGTTTAAAATCTTGCAAATTTGTTCCCAGTTTTGAAAATATATTACAACACTCTGCCAACATGTAGTTTTGATGAAGGAAGAAAAAAAATTAAGATACATATAGATACATACTTTGAAAAATATTTCAAAGATGGCTGAAACCAGAGATGATCAATGCTTGGAGTACCTATACTGCACTGCTATTATATTAGAATGCAATATTCCCTTGATTTACACATCCTTAATATACATGAATTTGAAGTTACACTACAGGTATAGATAGCTGTTTCCTTATAATGCTCTTTATCCTGGAGGAAAATTCCTACATGTTATAATAACCTCCTATAGTGAGTGCTCAGTTTACCAAGAATGCACCCCAAGTGCTATAAGAGGTATGCCTGTATTAACTTTTAAAAACCAAAAATTTCTTGTGCATGGTATGGTTTGAAGATGCACAACTTCCTCCTACCAGCTAAAAACACCTTTCTACTGGTCAGAGCATTGGGAAAATCCTACCTCCCCCTCCCTCCAGAGAGAGAGGGAGTAGGGTTGGGTAGCCGGCTCGCAGTCTCAATGTAAACTAATTTTGGCTAAAATCCTTTAAGACCATAAGTTTTCATTTTAAAAAAATTATCAATTTTTGTTACTAATCGAAATTTAAATAAAATTTCTTTGAACCTAAAAAAAAAAAAAAAAAGTTCAACGGCAACTGATGAGGGTGGGCATTGCCCCTTTATCTCTACAAACATTTCATACAAAAAAAAAAAAAAACTGTACTGTGTGATGGATAGCTTTAACCTTTTTTTTTTTGCATAATTAACATTAGCAATATTTAATAAGAGATGAACATGAGCAAAATCATTTGTATTTTTATATCCTCTAATACCTTTACATGCTCTTGCCATTAGACAACTATGCCAGTGTTGACAGACAAGAGCGAGTCCATCACTGCTTAAGGAATATGTATGAATACATGTAATTTATGCTGAGTGAATGTGATATGAGTGAGTAATGAATACCAATGCGGATGAATAGGTGTACATAAGCATGTGCTTCAGATAGCTGAACATATATTTAGTGTTAAAATGAGAAATGAGAGAATAAGTCATTGGAGGTGAGAGACAGTTGGTCACCCCAAGATGACACAAAGCTGATCTTTTCAATAATGTTACCTTCTGGGAAAAAGTTTTTGTGTACATTTCTTTCTTTTAAACTTTTCTTAATAAACAAAGGATACAAGCAATTAAATGTGTAGCTGCCAGCCTTTATTAATGATGTTTTTTTAGTTGCCTAGTTATTGTACAGGATTAATAGAAAGAGAAAAAAGAGTTTTATTGTATGGTGTTGTAACTCCAACAGCAGTACAGCAGGAAGGCTGGGATGATGTGTCTGGAGTCTGCTCAACCACCACACAGCCATGGGGTAGCAGGATCATGGTTTTCTTCTGGTGAGGACTCAAAAATACTCAAATTATCTAACAGTATGGAACACAATCCTGCATACAATGTAATAGTAAGTTTGAAATAAACAAATTTGATTTGCACGTCGTTTTTTAGGAACCTTCTCTTGCATGTGAAGTTATAAACATCAGCATTTTTTTTACAAAAGTAGATCTAAAATTTTGCTTTGATTATGGAATATCTATATGTTTTGCATATTCTAATGTATGCAACCAATACAACACTTAAAACTGTTTTTTGCCTAATTATTTATTCTTAGTAATATTGTGTTGACTGATCATGAATTGCCAATTAAGTAATCAAGCTTTAAAGTATTAGCAAGCTGAGTGATCAAGCTGCCATTGTAATCCTGTTTGTCTTATAAAAATACATACCCAAAATATTATGTACTGTATAACAGATGATTAACTGGGTGTACTGTGATAAGACCCTTCTGCCAAGGAAGGGTAAACACTGTTTTCACTGTTGCTAGAATGCTAACCATAGCAACCATTATTAGTGACACCACAATACTTAATCATGGGTGTCATGGGACCTCTATTGTGGTTGATCAGTTTTTTCAGAGGCTGTTTAGCTGAGGAATTAGGAGTTAGAACTGTAGCAGGCTGACCACTGACACTGTCCATCTCCAGTTAAAGGCCTATATATAGATATATTAATGGTAGAGATATCTTCAGAAAGCTTAGTGAATCAGAAAAATTTCATCAAAACTAAATGCAAGCTTTGCAAACAAAAAATTCCTTGAGGTGGAATAACTGCAAAGACATTTACAACTACCAACATGATAAACTATTTAAAGGTGAAACATCTGCTGAATACAAAGCAGAAATGCTGGACCCATGCTTTTGTTACAAAAAGGAAACTTGAAGAACCCAGGCCAGGTTGAATAAACAGATGACTATGGAGGAATTCCTTGGCAAGAGAAAATCGTAGGACCTCAGATATTCTCAAACTACAGCCATAGACCAAAAATTAAGAGAAATGACTGCTGCTGATTTATAATCTTACTCATTGTCGCAGACATTTGATTTAGAAAGCTACTCAATCACTTATCTCCTAGTTAATATAAACTGTGCAGTGCTGTTTTCTAAAAACTCCAAAAGATGCTACAAGAAGAAATGACTCAAGTATAGAATTAGTACAGCTGGAACACCAACAATTTTATCTTGCCATTTAATGCATCAAATAAAAATTCCTTCGTCTGCATCGATAACAAAAGGAATCGATTGCTTTGTTATTATGTGTGACATTGAAATTAACTTTACTGTATTAATTCATCGAGATCATTGCTTCTGGGAAACTGCAACTGCCCATTTCTTAGTATGACCAGTCATTGGCTAACACCTGATTTTCAGAGGCACAGAGCCATCCTAAATGTGGTCTCCTTTGCATGATCACATACAACCAACACCGACAGAATAAGTGAGCAAATTCTGGCTGGTTAAGAAAGCTGTAACACTAGTGGATAAAGTCTAGTTAGGCCTTAGGGGCAATGATGTTAACATGGTTGCTGGATTCTCAAAACCGAATTACCATCACTATCTTGTTTTATCCAAACTCTACAACTAGGCATTGATGTCATATTTAGCCAATGAGCAGTAAAGGATATCTTTTGTATTAATTGAAATATAGTTGGCCATTTCCACCTTTCTTCTGCTACTTCAGGAATAACTGGAGGTCCCCAAACACAGGCTTCTACAGGCTGTATCCATTTGTTGGAACAGTTCATATTTTGTTGCATGCTAGAAAGTGACACTGATGCCTGCCCAATCGTTTTATATGCGATAGACTGCGATAATCCAAATCTAACTCCATATCAATGGAGTCTGGTTGAAAAACTTGTTTTCCTTTTAGCACCCTTGGAAGTGATCACAAAAATTGCTAATCAGAAGAATGACAGCTTCTCTTATAATTCTGTCGATTTTAGCTATAAAACTCTTTCTAGATAAAGCTACCACTACTATACTACTTTAAGCAACTGTACAAAGGTGGTTACATAAGTATTTGGCAAATGAGAAACCCTGTATTTCCATATGCTTGCACCCTTGCTTCAAACTGAAGTTCTAAAGTAAAGACAAAGATATGAATAGAATAAAGCATTGGTTGGTAGACATTAAGAGCTTTTGACAAACTTTCATAATTATTTTTAATTCTGAATCTCTGTTGTAGACCAGTATTACTTTCAATATTCTGGCTTTCACATGATTAGTTTACCAGAAATTTTGAAGCTTTTGATTTCAAGTAAAATATTTTCATCATATTTTTTTGACAACCTTTAGAATTTTCAAGCTTTCTTTGTAGAACACTAATGCTTTTAATATTTTGGCTTTTAAATTCACTGAATCATGTATTAATTGGATTTGGATATACCTATATTGATAAGTTAATAAACTTTTGTAGATTTCAATTTTCTATCATATTTTCTCGGTTTTTTGTTGATAAATTTAAGCGTTGTAAATGTGTTGAACTTTGAATTGTGATTTTAAGCCAGTAATACTTTCTTTTGCTTTGGCCTTCACCTAGTTGTGCTGGGGTGTTGATCCTGGATTGGTATAATAAAACAATCTGAAGAGGTTCCATCCCCGAAATTGTGAAATATACATCTGGATAGATTTATTTGTTGATAAAATGTTTAAAAGTTTTCCATTTGATGTTACGAAACCTAATAATTGTTTGTTCAATTAAATGGCAAAAATAGGCAATTTATCAGCACATCATTGTCAATTATACAAAGATCATAATGAAGAGCTTGTGCACAGCTATCTTCAAGGCAGAGCAGCGACCATTCTGATTAACCAGATCACACTGTCATTCAGTCAAATTTAGTTCAGCTGTAACGTGTAAAAGTATTAAGCAAAATACATAAACAACTTACCACTTCATTAATGTTGCCATTCCTGTACTTTTCTCTCAGTTCATTTAGTCTAAAAGAGAAAAAAATAACATAGAATTACAGTTAACCCGTATGGAACCTGTAACAAATTACTGATAAGGACAATTAAGAAAAAAAAATTTATACAATACAACACTACAGTTTCAGTAGAAACCTGATAAAAACAGATCTAAAGAAAACAAATTCTTTTAGGTTTGGGGAGAGGTTTTTTTCTATATATCATTTAATGTTTTGTTTTGAGCTCCATGTAGCTCTGGTGAGTTATACCGAGTCTCTCTGCATTTAAATATTGGAATGCAAATCAGTAAAGTTAAATTAATGGTGTACATATTTGAAAATTAATTTATTTTTGCTTTGTCATCTTTGTTGTAGCCTTGGAAAATTTGCACAAACAATAATGGTACTAAAAATAATTAAAAAAATATATCAATCAACAGTTGTCAAACCAACCTGAATAACTGAAAAAATTTAAGTTCTACCTAAGTTATTACAACCTCAATATCATTAATTATACTCCAAAACCTTTCAGCAATGTTACGTTCAGCATTCTTCATACGAGAAATTCTGGACAAGCACAACATTCCCATCGTATTTATTCACCAGATTTGGCACCAAATGACTTTTCCCTGTTCCCCAGACTGAAACACACCCTAACGGGAAAGAGATTTCGGGATGTGACAACCATCGTCCAAGACAAGAGTATCAGTCAGGGATGCTTTAAAAAAAAAAAAAAAAAAAAACAGCAGGGCAGCTAGAATCATCGAGGTCAATGAGAATACTTCGGGGGGTAAATTCTATTTATTAACTGCGTTGTCCTTTAGTTCTTGTTGTTTTTTTAAGAATGAATTTATTTCTGGAACTTTATGATCAGACCTCGTATCCAATATCTAAAGCGTAGTGCATGTGGATCGGACGTGAGGCAGCCGGGTCCTCACGAAACTACCAGGCCGCCGTCTCGAGAATCCCCCGATGACAGTTATTCACCGGTCGGTCAGGGTGAACACTGGCGTGGAACTGCCTAGGTGGGGGGGGGGGGGGTTAGTGTTTTTCAATTCGGAACCCGACTAACGATGACGACCTGCTGAAGCACACTTTCAAAACCGGGGTGAAGTTGTTACCCGCCGGTGACAGGTTAGCCGAGCACGAGCCCCGAGGTAGCGGGGGACGCGGCTTGAGGTTAGATATCTGTGATTGTTCTATTCAATCGTCGAGCTTCTTCTTCTTCTTCTTCTTCTTCCACCAAACGCTCGCCCCAGTTGACCTACCCTGCTGTACGCGGGGACCGCGGACCCGGTTTATACAATTAAATCGAAGAACACAGAAACTAAGGCGGAGCCGCCCTGGACATTAACCTGAAAACCGCCAGAGTCGCACATGGCCCAGGGTCTCCGACCTAACCATTGCGGGTTTTATTTAAAAAAAAACACTCGGTGTCGCCCGGCCCGACTACCGACAACTGACCATTGCTGGAAAGAACGGAGTTGAATGCGCGTCTTTTGCCATTTCTAAATATTATCCATTTATCCGAAGTTATAGATGTTATTGGGCTTTGTTTTTGTTGTTGTTGTTTTTTTTTTTTAACTTCTGTGGTGACAGCGGAAAACCGACTACGAAGAATTTTTAACTTCTTTTCCGTGGAGGTCCGATGAAGCGATTTTACATCCAACAGTTTTCGACGGCATCTTTGAGTATCTAGGAAGCGACGTCCCTGACTGCATTAAAAAAACATATATTTATAATAATAAACTTTAGCAAATTGGGATCCACAAGTAGGAATACCTAAGACTGTAAGTTTCCCGCGTACTCTGAGAAGATACCATACTTAAGGGGGGTTGCACTTAAACGAGAATAGCGTAATAATAATTTTAAAATGTATTAATTAAATGATAAAAATCAAAAGTGAAATAAATATTATCCAGAATTTACATGCTAGTAAAGTTTTCCAAAGTTTTGAATAAAATGCCTTTATAAACATATTACAATCACACCATTTTTACCTAGAAGTAAGTAACAGATGGATAAATCCATTATGGAGTCTTAGAAAATAAAATTTAAGCACGTTATCCAGAACGAAACGAAATTAAATAGCTTTCAATCGAGAAGAAAACACAAGCATATTTCCGAAATATTTTGCTGATGTAATTTATAAGATTTTTAGTTAGTTTTCCTTTTTTAATTTATTTTACCTTTTGCAATTGTACGACAAATAAAAAATATTAATTTGCTTGGATTTTTTTTTTTTTTTTTAAATTAGAAATTCCTTCCAAAATAAGAAAGTCTTTCGTGTCGACCAGAGTTGTCACAAAAGATGATAAACAATTTTAAACTTTTCGATCGATACCCGACCCTCAAAAACCGTGTGTAAGGTGAGCGAATGGGCCCCGTGCGTTTAAAACAATTTACGGAGATGTACTCCCCGCTCCAGCCAGGAAAACTATTCTGTTAAAGCCGTGTGGTTAATTACGAGAGGTCTTTTATGTTTTCGTTTTTAAATTGTAGTGACTAGCAACATTTGTAATACCGTCTAAAGGAGACAAAGATAAGCGTAGAGAGAATCAGAGAGACATTTTTCTGAAAAGCAGATACATAAATAGGAGACACATACAAAGTCAAACAATGTGACACAGAAAAATAGCAAGAAAGACAGAGAAAGTGAGGGCGGAGACAGAAAACTGCAAAACTATTAAATTAAATTTAATTCCACCACAGAGAGCAACAACGTGATTCTTCTTCTAATTGGGGGGGGGCATATTCTTGTAACTTTAAATCAGCCTGAACACATACAACTCAACAGTTGATTTGATAAAAAATATATTTAATAAATAACAATTACAAAATATAAATTTAGTTTCTAATGATAAATATTATATTTTATAGCAACAATAATGGCATTCAAACAAATTTTGACTGTTGTTGTGAAACCCAAGATTTCGTATTTCGTTTTGGTGATGCTGTATCAGTTCTTGTGGTGTCAATCATTTCATATACAAAATGGCGCCAACTTTATGAAAGTTGAAAATGTTGGTTCTTGTAAATATGCATTAATGAATGGGTTAAATAATTAGGCGGCGGAGTAAATTGGACAAGTTAAAAGTAAGTAAATTTATTCACTGCCTCATTGAGAAACTGTTGATTACATTTTCTGCAGCATCTACTGACATAAATAGTTTAGGGAAACCTCAACTTAAGAATATTAAGCGAGTTTTAGTTTGCGATACTTAGGTTACTGACACTGAATATTCAAAATGTTTTTCTTTTTGGTCCATTCTTGTACTGTAAACTGCATTGTAATGTTCGGATAACCGTCATACAAAAAAAAAATCATTTTTTTAAAAGTTTATTTGTGGTACAAACGTGTTGGAAAAAAACAACACATTGTATTCCGAGTGGGATCGATCGATCGATTGATCTCTCTGGAAAAAAAAATTCTGTATGGATTTTACTAGAATTACTTCTCTTGAATGACTGACTAAATACGTGCTTTTGGCATCTGCAATCATACTTCAATGGTTCTCGTTTAATAACTGTCACATAGGTCAGGAGGGGGGGTGTTTACAACGTGTGGCGATGTACCTCCAGTTGTTGTATATTAGCTGTACAGAAATACTGAAAAGGTGAAAGATCTGCATGAATTTTCTGATTGATTTTAATTTGAGAAAAAAGTATTGGAACGTCTGAACTCAAGCAGTTCAACATTACTAACATTGGTAAGTAAAGTATAGTAATAAATCAAAATTTTTAAACTTAACTACCCCTGTGTGTGTGTGTTTACATTTTCAGTATGTAAACTTAGAAAAAGAGTATTGTATTCTTTTCTTCCTATTTAGGACTGTTTTCTCATCTGTAGCTTTATCCATTATGAGAACTGAATCTACAGGAAAAAGCAAAATAATTTTAAGATAAATTTTTCCAACAACATATGGGTTGTCTACTTTGCTTAATTTTGCTTGAAAAAAGTATTGAACAGTTCCTTTACATTGTTTACCATAGCTGCAAGGAAGCATTGCAGCATAGTGTAACTGAGTTTAAGCATTGTGATAATTTGTATTGAATATTTTTTATTAGATTCAGGAAGATGCACCACCAGGCTGTATTAGATGAAAATACATTCTTGAAGTCTACTGAATACAAGTAAGTGTAGCAATGAAAGTCAAACAAAATTTTTAAAATAGATAAAGAAGAAATAAGGTAACTTATACATTTGTTGAACTGAGCCTCATTGTGTGTGTGTGTTTGTATTTTTTAACAGTTTACTAAAAGTTTGGGACATCTTGTATTCAATTTAGGTTTTTCTTAATTATTGCCTAACTTTTCAAATTCTTTACATACCCACTCCACTTTAACTGTCAACTAATGATTTCTACTAAATTGTTAGGTAAAGTGAAAATCTCTAATCTGAAAGAAAAAAAATTTTACTATAATTTTCATATTTTTAAAAGGAATTTATTGTGTAAAACTTTTTATAGTGAAACATTGTTTGGAGTCTATGCTGAACTTTCACTCTGCTCTGCTCCAGGAGTGGATCCAGGATTTTCGGAAAGGGAGGGGCATGGCATAGTCCATACTGAGTGCCAAATTCCAAATGACTAGACCAGAAGTGAGCAAACTAGCTGCTCCAGGTCGTCGAATGCAGCGTGCCGCTCCACCCACCTTGTCTCGCACAACGGTTTTACCTTTGTTTTTGCTTCATTTGGATTCTTCCCTGTTTTCTTGCAAACATCTTCAATTGATCCTGCAAGAGCGTGCTGAAGGTTTGGTGAATACTTGAAAAACAGCCCAAGCATTTCCATGAGACATATCATAAGGTAAACCTCCAGCACCTTTGAAGCTTTTGAGAGGGCGAGATTTAGCTGGTGTGATGCACAGTGGAAATAGGCAGTCTTTTCATTCCCAGTTTTTTTGTGGGCGACACATGACGGTGGAAGAGCTATTATTCTCTTCATTTTGCTTAGCTGAAATTGAAGGGAATGTCTGAGAATATATTTATACACAACTGGTGAAGCCAAATCACAAAATAATAAATATGGTACATCTATAACCTAGTTGTGGACACCAGTATACGCTGTCCGTTCAGAAATTAGTCAACCCTACTTCACGCCCTGTCCTTCACTTGACATCCCTCCCAGCCCCGCCATCATTAGTGCATCATTCAGTAGTGAAGGGATGAGGGATGGCAGAGTGGGGCGAATCTTGTGCGAATGTCAGTCTGACAAGGAGTCCATCTCTGGTCGGATGTGATTGTCAATCTTCATCTTGAATCACTCTGTTCACCCAGACCAGGCACCGTGCAGCGGATATGAGCTACCAAACATCGTCACTTTTACTGAATGATAGAGGATCAAAACCAGGAAGAAACCAGTTCTCAAGACAGATTAGTAAAACGACGCTTTCAGTGGAGAGCACAGCAGTGTGAATGGCCGAGCTGGTCCCAGGAGGTTGAGCAGAGATTCGAAATGCCAGGGATTCTCTTTATGCAGGCCCAGGCACGGATCCAGAGGTGGGGTCATGACTTGTCCCTGCTCGACCCGCCAAAAAAATGTTTGTGAAGAATTTTGTGAACAACTGAAAAAAGTTCACACACAAGAGATTACAGACACACTGACAGATATGTGGAAACAGCTGGTATTCAGATCACTACAAGATTTGGGACCATAAATCTTAGTTGTTTCTTCTGCAGCTCAGTTTTATGAAGAAAATACAACTAAGATTTTGCGTCTCTGCTATATATAGAAAAATAAAAATTCATCGCCTAAAAAATAGGGGGGTGTGCGGCAGGTGCGCCTCCACCTGGATCCTTGCCTGTGCTCTATGTATCAAACTATCTTATTAACAAGTTGTTATGCAACACCTATCTGGTATTATAATGTTTTATTCATTGAAAATGTTAAAGATACAAAATGGATTTATATTGGGGTTGTCATTCATGGGATGAAAGGCAAAGAAATTATCATGAGTATATTCAGTTCTGGCATCCAATGAAGGTCATTGGGTGTAAAGAGCACTGGGGTGACTACATCAAAGACTGGTTTCTGCAGGCAGAAGTTATGATGGGTCTGGTATAATAAAGGCTAATAACTGTAACTACATTATGCTAAATCTTAATGTATCTATCTATCTGTCTATCTTTTTTTTTTTTTAAGATGTATTTAAAAATGTCACAGACATCCTTTCTTGAAGAAGTCCTCAGCTGGAAAGAAGAGAAATGTAGACAAAAACTTGGAGAAGCATTACCAAAATTAATTGTATCCTTTTGTTAATGTGGAAACAAAGTTAAAGATTGGTTGACTCTTGTAGTTGGACAAAAGGGCAGGTTTTATTTAAGCTAAAATGTCCACTTGTTTAAAAAGTAAAAAATGAATGAGAATTGTTAAAAGCTGAAATTAGAAAAAAAAGAAAAAAAGGATAGTGGTAAGAAAGTAACCCAAATGTTATAATTATTACAACATATTTTATTGGATTATGAATAAAAATGTAGCTCATTTTATTTGACCCTTCATTGTCAAGTGATGTAGGCAGTAATGCATTTTGTGGAAAATATTAGATCATTGCAAAAGTTCTGTCAGTTTTTTTATGTTAATTTGGGGTTCATTTTTAGCATGCTTATGAAGGTGTATGTAGATAAGTTGTATATTGTGTGCTTTGGCATACATTATGCAAAACCTACCTACCTTAAAAATCATAAAATGAATATTTGTTTCAGGGCTCTGAGTGAAGCATGGATAGAAACGTTTTTCATGCCATTTTGCTTCACGAGTTCAAACCAGACCACAAAGTGAGCGAGGCAACTTGTGGGCGAGGACACAGCAAATGAGTGCATAATACAATGATGGTTTTCAAGGATTCACTCAGAGATGTGAGCCTCAAAGATAAGGAACATAGTGGACTTCCTTCCAGCTGTGATGGCGACAGTCTAAAAGCCTCAGTTGAAGCTGATCCAGGCCAAAACAGAGCAAGAAATTGCTTGAGAACTTGACATGAGCACTGTGACTGTTTCTTGACATCTTGATGCAATCGGCCAGGTGAAAAGGCTTGACAAGTGGGCACCTCACAAGCTGAATGAACAAAATCGTTGATTGGAGATCTGCTCTTCGCTTGTCGTAAGAAATAAAAATGACCAATTTCTTGACCGAATCAGTGTGTGTGATGAAAAATGCATACTTTATGACAATCGCAAATGATCAGCACAGTGGCTCGACAGAGACGAGGTGTCTAACCACATTCCAAACCCAGCCTCCACCCAAAGGTCATGGTCACTGTCTGGTGGACTGCAATTGGTATCATCCACTATAACTTCTTACAACCTGGCAAAACCATCACAGTTGAAAGGAACTAAGGAACTGTTATGAATTAGACATTTATCAGAAACTCTCCCAACGACAGCTAGCATTGGTGAATCGAAGAGGCCCAATCCTGCTCCACGACAGTGCTCATTGTCATGTTCATAAAGTAACTCTTCAGAAACCAAACACTTTTTTGGTACGAAGTTCTCCCTCCCTCCCTCATCCTATTCACCAGGCCTTTCTCCCACAGTCCACCACCTTTTCAAACACCTCAACAGCTTCCTCTGTATGAGATCCTTCTCCAACCGAACAGCAATTGAAACTGTCTTTCAACAGTTTATCGACTCCAGAAATCAAGATTTTTGTCAAAATGGTATAAATGCAATTGTAACTCGTTAGCAGAAGTGTATTGATCATGATGGAACTGACTTTGATTAATAAACTTCGTGTTCAACAACGATATGAAGTCTCATTGTCATGGTAAAAAAAAAAACCAACAAAACTTTTGTAACAGTCTAGTACATATATTCATTGAAGATGTAACTGAAAAATATCAAATTTGTTATTCAACACTATTAATTTTTTTTGTACAAAGCATGAATTTGTGAGGAAATCTGATATTGACAATTAAGATTGGTTAGGCTGAAATAACAATAATTTTTACCTTTCTTCATATTTGAATCATTTTTTCTTTTCAATTTTGTGTAATCTTTCACTTTCAGCACCTATTGTCCAATTTCTGTATCAAAATATGGTGATATGCCTATATTGACTTTCAGCTTCATTGTAGAAAAAATAGCTCTTCCATCCAACTTTTTCTTTTTGTTTGTTTCCCCCCACCCCCACTGTCTTTTGGTGGTGTGGGTCAGCTGGTACATAATTTTTCTGGATTTCCAAATACACCTCATAAAATCTCACTAAGTCATATCATTACAAAATTTTTTTATTCACCAGAGTAAGATTAAATACTTTCCTTTATTATTCCCCTTTTCTAATAGAGTTTAAGAAAAACTTTACATTTTTTTTTTTTTACTTTCAAGAACTACTATTTAGCCCACTAAAGATGTGGTGTTGCATTGACTTTCTAACTAATTTCTAAAATTAAATATTTATACATATGGGGTGTGTTGGTTGATCTGTCAGTCTGAGTTACTTACCTAAATGGGAAGATAATTTTAAAGTCTTAGTGCTATATTACATTAAATTCAAATTTTAATCTTGCATCTATCATAGTTACTCTTTAAGATAAGATGCATATATTTTATTTTCAGCCTTTATACAGTACTTTCTTGACTTGTAAGCTATTCTTTTCAAATGAAGAAGACATTCACAGAGAAATTGGTAATTTTATCTTTTTCATCTCTCTATTTAAAAAAAAAATAGCTAATGGGTGAACCCGTTTTACAATTTAGTCAGCTTTGAGAAATTCACTTGACATCTCATATTCAATTACTTATTGAGGAAATAAATGAATCTAATGGATAATTCTTAATTAAAATGCCACAGAATATTTAGATACTAATCCAGCAACAATTTAGATTGAATTTGAAGATGGTACAGTAGATCAGTATTTATTTTGTTCAATTAATCCTTCCTCAGTGAACCTGCTTTATTATTTTAATTTTTAACACAACAGTGCATTGAAGCACAATAAATGTAAGATCTAAATTATTAACAATTTAATAAAAGAAATCGATCTGAGCTTTAATAACACATCAACAGAAAAAATCTTGTGCAATGACCAAATATGAGACCCATGACTTATATCTCTGCTTCTATGACTGTGTTCTCACTAGAATGCTTTTTTTTCAGCGTTGTTGCATGCGCAAATAAGATAAGTATCTGTAGCCAGTAAGTAACCTTTTGAAAGATGAGGTTTTCTTTGTTTTGACTACTAAGAGAGATTGATACAGAAGTTTCTTGGAAGATATTTTTGCATGAAATACTTGGCAAAGTGAAGACTATTTTTATAAACAATGTATATATATTGTTTTTTTTTTCATTTTTTGATATGCTGCTTTGTTAAAAGTTGAGTCTATATATTATTTTAATTTTGTTACAGGCATTCTAAGGTTCTTTGCTCCTCATTTCTCCCTTTCTTGGAACTTGGTACCGCAGATGAAGTTTTGTTCAGCAAAATAGCAAATAAGGTAAATGCCTGTTTATGTTGTTGTTGTGCGTGAAGGATTTTTTAAAAACTGAAAATTGTAAACTATTTTCTTTCTAATTAAATTCCAAATATTTGGCAAGGGAGTTAGTTTGTCAGTATCTCCATAAATTACGAGTTTGAAATTAAAAAAAAAAACAAATGGTATCATGATTTTGGGTTGGTTGGTTATTTCAGTGTATACACTAAGAAAACAGGAAGTCTCTTGACTATGGAAATGGGTTTCTGCCTGGAATACTTTTTTGAGTGAGGTAGTTAAGGCAGAATAATTTCAAAAATATATTTGATTGTCAGTGTTCAGAAAATGCAGCTATAAGTTTTAAAAATTCCTCATCCTTTGCCTTTATCTATATCCAACAATTTTGTATTGTATTTTTTTTTACTGCTAGTCTGACTGTTTGGCATACATTAGAAATGGTTTGGGTTTTACAATGTATAAATTACATTTAAAGATGATAACTAGAAAAATTACAAAATTTACCAACTATGTCCAAAAGAAGCTAATTTAAAAAAAAAATGTATGTGTGTTTTAAGTAAAAAAAAAAAAACAACAAAAAAACACTAAATAATGTAGTAGATAATAAAGGAAACAGTTACAAAATGTGTCCATTATTATGAAAAGTTTTCCCTATGGTTTGCTGAAAATATTACTTGGCACCTTTTCACATTTAACATAACTAACATAGATCAAATAAGATTATCCATTAACAAAACAACATTTTTTCAGAATTATCTCCAGGTAATGCAGTTAAGTAAACTCTCAAAGCTGACTTAGTTTATACTTTCAATGAAATAATCATTGTCATCTTGTAAGGACTGCATAAAATATTTTGTTTTTTATCAGTAGCAAAGTTCTCATGCAACAAAACAAAAGAAATCAAAGATGCCAGTGTCTATAACTACTGTACAATGTCTGAAAACTTGTTTTAAAGAAAAATTTACAGAAATTTTAAATACAATTTATTAAAATGGCTAATGGATAGCTTGTTTTGGGGGATGTCTGACTCTGATCTGGGGTTTTAGACAAAAAATCTCTTGGTGAATAAATCACTTATTTGGGTGATTTGTTTTAGTTACTAAGTTTTAGCAGTTTTCCCATTACAAAACTTTATTATTATTATTTTTAGTCCATTTATTTGGTTGACAAAGTATTCCAGACAATCAGTGATGTTATAAGTGCAGCTACCACAGATTTATCGAGCTCTCAGCAGACTGTTTCCAGTATATTAGAGGTAAGACTTGGACATTATCACCTTGATTTATGGACTCTGACTTGCTTCCAGATCATGAAGCCTAAATAAACAGCTGTTCATCCTGCTGCAAAACTTGCTGGAGAATAAGGCATTTTTGCCAGACTTGCGGGCAGTTCACCTGACAGGGAAGCAAATCTGATAGTGGGAATTACGGCTCCATTGAGGTCTGAGTGGTTTGGGTTTTAGTGTTGGTGTTCAGGATGTACACCTAAATATAATTGTTTTTGATGTTAAAGATTGCTAAAAGAAACTATAATAATAAGATATAAAAATATTAACAATGTCATATTATATCTACATCTCTGTTAAATTAAGCGTGCCCTCACTGTATGTTGAGATGGCAGCATGATTTAGATTTGATAGCTGCAGTTGTAGTAACCAAAATTTTGAGATACTTATTGACAAGAACCCTTATTCAGGTAAAATGTCTACTTATGACATTTCTTTAACTTTTTTCAAGGGAGTAAGTAAAAACAATTATATTCTTTTTTATGAACAATAAGTGCATTTACAGCATTATTGATTGCATAATTCATGAAAACCCAAGTATAAGCTTGTGATGACCTATGTAAAAGCAAGCATCACATTTGAAAGTCTTACGTATTCAATTTCTGATGTGATTTAGTTCTGCCAAAACCATTTTACTGTTTTTTTTTTACATGGGGGAACAGTTAAAGAAGAAATCACTGTCTGTTCTTTGTGTAGCAATTGATGTTTTTCGCTAATTCTGTTTGCTCTTGATCACCTGTGCATAATATAAAAATAAAACTGGTCTTTCATTACATTATGTAAGTCATGACAGACTCTGTAAAGGGATTTTCCTTAAGTATGGAATAGCACTGACTGCATTGTTGTTGTTGTTGTTGTTCTGTAGACAATGGAGGAGTGATGTTCCACATGTGTTTGTTCTCAGTCATCATCCATCTAACCATACTTGACAGGTTCAAAAGGCCAAGCTGGATCAGTTATATTTTTTAAAAAAATTTTTTAATTGATTGTAGCAGTAATAATGCATGGCAGCAAAAAATAGTAGGAAGGTTTTTCACATCTGTTCCAAGCTGACACCTATTTTCTTTATTTCAGCTTGTCCTGGATTTTGTAGACTGCTACAATACATGTGTCAACTTTGTCATCAAGGCTTCCCAGAGTCCTGAGCTGTACCATCTCCATTCATTGCTTCCTGTTGTTGTCAGGTTGCTGAAGGGAACTTATTCTCATTGTAAAGTGAGTTTGACATTTGACTACTACCATCGTGAGATTGAACTAAAGAAGATTCTGTAGTCTTAAGAGCTCGTTTTCAGATTTGCAGTTACAGACAATTTAAATAAAACAACATTAAAAATAAATTAATTTTATCAGATGAACATTGCTATCCCTGATGATTAGGCAAGCACTTTTCAAAGTGCTGCACAAATGACAGCTGATAGACTTTAAACAAACCAGTTCAGCCTCAATCTCTTGTGTGACTCGTGCTTGCTGAACACGGTGTTCTAGTGTTTTATTTTGATGTATTTTTCATACTTTATTTTTCTTTATTAGAAGCAAAACGCAAAACAGAACAAAAAATAAATGCCTGTTAATTTTTAAAAAGCAGATTTAACTATGGTATTTTTTCTTTAAAAATAAAGTAACACATGGATAAATAAAAGGAAATACATGGCTTCATGATGCTCTGACCATCTTCAGTTTGGAATGCATTTATATTTTTATTATTTTCAACCAATTAACCTACACATTTTCTCTCTTTTTTGAAAACATACTTGGGATTTTAACTGTAGTGATAAATGAAACCTATAAAAAGAACAGGTATTGCCAGTTAAAGTATGGTTGAACAAGTAACTTACACCTGAGGCAACTGAGCTTGTTTGCATCTCCCTTAAAAATGCCTTGTGGGTGGACTCCATTTCTTCTTTTAATGGTATGATTTCAGAGTTTGCTCTTTCTTTCAATAATACCTGCCTTATATTTATTTTCTTTAATGAACTAATCCTTATTTCTTTTAAAAAATAAATCTTGTAATTAATTTCTAGCATGTTTCCCTACTTTTAATTGTTTATTTTTTAATGCAGGAAAGTACAAACATTTATAATGAGCTGCTACCTTTTCTGACTGAGCCATTGTCAGCCTTGTTTAAAAAGACTCATAAACTACAGATGGTATGTAACATGGTCTGGAAATATATTATCATACCCCACAAGCACAAACACACACTTGTTTTAAAATGTCTACTCTTGCTTTCGTTTGTTTAGAGAGATTAAATGCAGGCTAGTTACAACTGATTTTGAAGATCTATTACAGATTTTCATTAGAATTTAACATACCGTACTCCTGTATTTCACAACTTATTTGAAGTGAAACATATCGTAATACAGTTGACCCCCGCGTAATCGCGGTTCACCATTCGCGGCCCCGGTTATTCGCAGAATTTTCCTCAGAACCTAACTAATAATTGTTCGTGGAAGCCCCCGCATATTCGCAGAATCGCAAATATCTTCCATGGTTTTTTAATGGCTTTTTTCGTGGCGATATATATTTTTTCACGCTTTTTAACGCTAAATTATTAATAACAATATAATTTACTGATTTTGTTATATAAATACTAACGTAAATTCAGCAAAATATCAATATAAATAAACGCTATTGGCTGGAGGTTTGAAAGTAGTCAATCCGAGAGCATTATTCATTTCTCCTCGCTGCTGATTGGTTGCTGCCCACGATGCAGCCCAGCAGCCCCGCATCATCCCAGTTTACTGCGTGTTGCTATCTCGAGTGTTTCGCTTAGTGTTGTATTTTTATTAAATTATTTATTATATATTACTTATATTTTACGTTATATTTTGACATTTATAGGCATTTTTATGGACCTCGTCCAATATTCGCGGTTTTTCACTCTTCGCGGGTGCTCTAGGAATGAACGTACCCCCGCGAATACCGGGGGACAACTGTATTGGTAGTTAATCAAGTGTTCTGGAAACACTTTCTACATTTTTGTGGAAATCAAAGGAATGAATATATCCAGGAAGAAAACAAAAGTAAATAACAGATACTCAGTCAATAGTAGACATTTTAAAATAAAAAACTGCTGAATAATTATAGAAAGAAACAAATTTTCAACTTAAAGAAAAAAGAAAAAAATTTGTTTTGATAATGCCAGTGCATTTTTAGCAGTATAGAAATCATTTCATTTACATTCTATATGCCTTTTATTGAAATAATTAAAATTTTTATTTGTTATAATTTAAAATGGTAACATTGTGTGTATTCAGAGATATTTTAACACAAAATTCCAAACTAAAAATTATGAATTTTTCTTATTGTATATTTAAAAAAATTTTTTCTTTTTTTTTAGTCACTGTTAAACTGTCTGGATACACTGAAAATTTATTCATCTGCAACCAAACAAGATGTTGAGGACCTCACTAATGGTATGTCAAAGTTAATAGTATACTTAGTTTATTTATATGTTTAGTTTATGCAAGGCAGGAAGTCTTTATGGCATATATTACAAAAATTATAGTTTGTGTCCTTAATGTTTGTAAATTGGGAAAAGTGCATGCAGACTTATGATAGAGGCTCAAGGAAGGTTTACTGAAAATACAGAAGTGGAAATTTATTTTAAAACAAGTTAGAAAGACCGAAGAATGCAGAAATTCAATACTGACTTAAAATGACCATGGTTATAGACATTCATGTATGTCCATTAAACCTTCTCAATGTCTGTAGTTCCTATTCTCATCTCCTAATGTTGACACCACTACATGTGCAGGAACTGGTTGAATGGACATAGTGCATGGTTTACTAGCTATGGCTGCAGGTTGTTCAGTATCCTATTACTTGGGCATGATATCTCTCTCTCTCCTGTACCAGCCAGCCACCTGTGTTTCCTTCCACTTCTAGTAGGTTCTTTCTCCACAAGAGTTGTTAGTAATTAGCCTCCTCAACCCAAGGATCATGTGCATTCCTCTCTCGCTTTAAAAAAAAATTATTTTTTAAAATGTGTATTAAAAACAACAAAATAACTTAGTTGAACTTTTGAAATTTGTTATATTTGTGGTGGCTGCAGTTTTACATTTTGGAATTTTTATGAACCATAACTTGCAATTTGAGATAGTTATGGATGTTTTTAATTTACTTTTAGTGTGTTACAGTCTGTTCGAAGTGTGCAAAATAGTCACAGTTCTTGATGTCAAAATTGTTGTGAGTCTTTGGAAAGCAATATCCAGGTAAGAGAAATGAACTCTCCTGTTTTATGCTCAAAGCAGAAATGTTTTTTTTTTCTTTTTTAAATATGCAAGTAAATTTTAACAAAGTCTTCATGTTATTAGTTAAAAAGTCTAAAATAAATATGGTAATATTTTCAATGAAATTATATGTAATAGAAAATAGTTTGTCGTCTTTCACTTCAAAAGTCTCTTATATTTGTGAACTGAGGTAACTAATTAAAAAGTAAACACCCTGTTGTATAAAGAATTGCAAGAAAGTGGTAAATAGTTCTCCCACCATATAAATTGACCTGCCATCTCATATCATATACAAATGAGTTTCTGACTATAGATTTAGTTAAAAGGCATGCCCTCTAAATACTGTTTATAATAACATTTGATTCATATTTTGGCTATTTTATTTATTATTTATTTTTGACAAGTTCCCAATCAGCCCTTTGAAAATGGTTGAATGGTCATAAATTGGAGAGCAAATGTATTATTACAACAGGCAGCCAGATAAATATTATAACCCAATACGTTTTTTGTAGGCTAGCTGTGCAGCACCAACAACTGCTGAAAGCTGAACTTGATGTAGATGTAATGGTTTGCCATCTTTGCAGTGAAATAGACTCTGGATATCGGTATTTGTTTGACTTGGTTCCACGGCTGGATGCTGATGGCATGGTAACCACATTGTTTTTATAGAAAATATTTCATTTGTAAGTTTACACCATCCAGTATGTTAGATTGAATAATTAAACTTATTTAAAACATTAAGCCAAAGCTTTAAATTTATTTCTTTCAAATATATGATTTTGTTTTGTCTTTGATGTCATCATAAGTTAAAAATGCATGAATTTTGGTGATGTTTTGTTTTTTTTTTTGTTTTGTTTTATGAAGTCGTGGAAGATGGGATTATAAAAAAAATGGAACCAACAGTGCTACTTTAATTTTGTATTAAAGAAAAATAAAGATGTTTGTTTGTTGATGATTTTGTCTGTAATTTCACTTGGTGTACTTGCAGTGTGATGAAAAGGCTTTTCAGAAGTCTGTTCGAATTCTGGGATTCCAGATGAAAGTGGTGGTCACCCTGATGAAGGAGTATGAAGGGTACACAGCGAATTGTGAAAAGCCTGTTTACCTGCTGCTGCTGCAGCTGCTCAGGTTGGTTAGTAGAAGGTTTTGAGCAATGATGATGGGAAGTCTCTCATCTATCAGGTACTGACTCAGGAAAAGAAACAAAACATTTACTGTTGCTGTTGTTGTTGTTGAGCGAGAAGGCTCTTTCAATGGCATTGCATCCTGTAAAGACAAGTGGCCTGTTCTCTGTCGAGTCATCCTCATGATTGAGAGATGTTCGTCGAGCCGACAAGTGGCCCGGTCCACCCGACACCAGGGGCCCCAAGGACCCGGGAGGTCACTCTTGCGTCGGGCTGCTGTTGCTGTGAAGTAGCCTTTTAATGCAGGATTGTTTTGAGAGTTTATACTTGTTGTCTTTCTGTTGCTGGTCCATGTGAGGCCAAGTTTCATTTGTTATCTCCAAGCACAATTAAAGATGGGCACACCATACTGTTAAAGATTAGAAGTTAGGGACAACACATTGTTAAATGGAGTTTGTATTACAGATACATGCTGGGTATTGATGGAACTTTCTACAAGTGCATAGTGAAGAACCAATAGAATCCTGTGAGAGATCTGTACATCACTTGCATCTGAGTAACAATTTCAATAACACTGCTTGCTTGCACAATGGAAAAATTTGAAGTTTGAGATTTAAATATTTTTAGGTGTGCAGAAGTTTTGTTTTTTAATATTTTGCAGTAATCCTTGGAGATAGTAATATCTTTTTACATTCAATTTTTGGTCCAATTAAAAAAGAAAAGGAATAAAACAAGACTGCCAGCTGGAACAAACTGTTTGCTATCCTAGTTTCTGTGCTGCAGAATGTAGGTAGCTGTTTTGTTTATTTTACAGATGTTATCTGCTTGTTAAGTTGTTTTGTTTTCATTTTTTTAAATTTTAGAATGATGCCTCCCTGCCCAAATGTTCCCAGAGTGACAGAGAGTTGCCAGGCTGAGATAGAGGCCCAGGTGTTAAATGCCATACAGCCCCTTTTAACAAGTCTCCTCAGCAGCAAGCAGTTTAGGTTATATCTGACTGAATTCAACATAGGTAGAGTAGATAAAGTTAAATCCTGCATTGATAAAGTTCTTTTCATTGGAACAGAGTTTAGAATTGTTACTTGCTAAATGTCATTTGTTGTGCTATATATTATGTTGAGAATCATCTGAAGGCAATTAAGAGGTTTCTAAAATCTCTGCCAGAGGTGAAAAATATTATATCAGTATCTTGAGATAAAGTTTAATACATAGGTTATGGGGAAAAAAATATTAAAAGGCTCACATTATTGTAGTGTGCCATTACAGGAATAAATTCTTTACATGATATACATTTCGGCATTATGCAATGTTTGAAAGATTCCTTGAATAATTTGAGAAAAAATTTTATTTCCTTTTATATTAAAAAAATGTGTACTCATGAAATCATAGCATGTTTATAAAGGTTCATATATTCCTGACTTCTGGACTTTACGTATCAGGCTCAGAATTACTGTTTTATATACTGCACTACAATGTTTACATTTTTTTGTTCACAAAAACTACTGAAGGTTTTTTTGTTTGCTTTTTCAGATTTAGACCCAGTTTTAATTCTTCCAAAAGTCTTGCTTCAAATTAAAGCTATAAACCAGTTACCCAAAACCCCTGGTACGTATTCAGCATATAGGGATATTTGCTTGGTTTTTTAAAGGTGTAAAATAACAAAGTGATGAAAATTATGTATTGATGAAGTGTTTTACTGAAAACATTTTTGCCAAACATTGCAATAAAGTTGACACCACTAAATAGGCTATGAATAGCTTTGGAAACCCAGGCGGTTGATATATGATGTTGGGTATGTATGGTTGGGTTTTTTAACTTGCTTTATTTTATTTTATGAGCAGTTGAATTGCAAGAGAAGTGGTTGGCGCCAAGGAATTTTTCAGAGGAATGCTACCAATACAGTATTGTTACCAGTATTTTTAAGTCAGTGGAGCTATGTAAGTTGTTGCTGTGTGATAATTCTTGAACCTTTAACAACCTGCCATAACTTAATATAGTCAGCATGCTGAAACAGTGGACCAAATATGATCATGAGTAAAGTAAAATGTTACTCATGTGCAGAAATTTTTTGATACCTATAACTTTTCAGGCATTGTTTAGGTTTCTTTTTCCATGAGCATCATTGCCAACAACTGTAGACATAACTGATAAGGTTACATGGTGCCAATGTTGCCACTAACAAGTGTTGCTATTCCTGTGCCTCGTAGGACCTGGCACTTTTGTCTTTAGCAGAAAATGAAACATCTCTACTAGAACTCCAGATTACTTGCAAGAAACCCATGTCAGTAGATTGGTAAGAAAATGTGAGAAGAAACCATGATTTGTGAGGTTCACCAAACCAAGGTGTGGTTTCTAACAGGGATTGAACTTGGCTGCCACAGCAGGCTGGTATTCTAGACACTCATCCATTCCCTGCTTATGTTAGTTTTAAAAACTATTTGATGGATAGAAGTCTCTTTTAAAACTTTCAGATTTTCAGTTTTTGTCAGCATACTGTCAGGATTAGTGTTTGCAGCAAAGTCTAATAAACCATGCATGCATGAGAAAAGAAGATCCAAAATATGAATTATAGTTATAAATTTATTCACCAGTCTATATGGGAACAGTGATACCCAGCGATTTTTTTTTAGTCATGGTACATGCAATTTATATAACTTCATCACTATTCAACAGCTTGAAAAAGGATTGACTATTCTTCATATTGTATTGGCTGCCAGGCTTTCTTCAGCAATTTAAAAGTTAGTTTATCTTAAGTTCTGGCTTGTAATTTTAAAAATATTTTTCAGAACAGCAATAAACTTAAAAAAATAAAAGTCCCATTGAAATTCTTTTTAATTCTTATTCAGTAAATTAAAAGAATATCTTTAAAACTTAAAGAATCCCATGGAACACAGCTTATAAAAACGGAAAATATTTTTTTCTAATTCCCTGTTTGAAACTGCACAGTGAAGAGCTTTAAATTGCTCTAGGAAGAACTTTTATCGAGTTCAAAAGAAAGAATGTTTGCCACCTAATTTTTTTAGGTTGGCTTCTCTCTTTTTTTTTCAGTTTTAACTGCAAACAATTTTTTTCATATTTTTAGAATTACTTTTGTTTCATTTTATTATAAACCCTCTGTTTTATTTGACTATTGGTGAGTACTATAGAGAAATAGACAATTAAATGATTTGATTTTATTTTTTAAATTTTTAATGTTATAATTATTAGGGAAAAAACCCAAAAATCTGAAAAGTTTTCTGATAAGGTTGGAATAAGGTTAACATTTAGGAAAAAAAAAACAAAGAAATTGGTATACTTTTTTTTAATGAGATCAATTACTAAAGTTTAAAAAAATTTTTTTGTTTTTAAAATTTGTTAGGTTATGTTGAATTGGCAGAGGATGTGTGTCTACCAGGTGTGATGTGTTCAGGCAAGCCACAGAGGTAATGTTCTGGTAGCATGTTTAACATGTTTCAGAACCAGCTTTGTTAAGGACCTCATTAACAGAAAGATGTGTAGGTAATTCCAGGTATTTATAGCAGAAAAGTGGTATCTTGACTTTGTATACACCTCTCAAACTATCTACCTAATACAAATTTATGTATGTAGATTTTGTTATGGTGAACTACTTGTCACAACAGACTGTTGGTTGTCTAACCTGTGATGATAGTTAAACAATTTCAAACTTGATTCCTTATAACCTGGAAGCTTGAAGAAAACAAGATGTGCTGTGATGACAAAAGTTTTAAGATTGTGAAAAACTGTTTTGCACTATATACTTGCTTGAATGATTTTGATTTGAATAAATTATATTATTATTATTTTTGTCAATTGCTTGGTATAGAGAGTCAGGCAAATTCATATTAATTTAAAGGACTTGAACCTAACAAGCAATAAAATACTTACCAAATGCAAATAATGCTACTTTATGGAATCTCTGATCATCATTTACTCAGAGAAACTTTGGTTCACAGTTTTAACACAGAGTTTTAATTTCAGTGCTACATTTTTTTTTTTCCTTGTTTACACTGACAAATGTTTTAGATATTTTCATATGGATAACCCTCAAAACTGCCATCTTGTGTGTTTGAATTCTTTTGAATTTCAAGTAGTGATATCAGTTTTGTTTAGCCAGCTAAACTGGATATGTATCTTTGGTAACTACTACCATGTGTATCCTGTCCTGACTCTGAAGTTTAACATCTCACAGCAGTGAGCAAGAAGGGAAGGTGGAGGTATTAACCTTGGTGACAAAGCAGGTTACCTAAGTATGGTTTGTGGTTCTTGAGATGTGGTCAAGAAGCCAGCCAGTGAAGAGTAACTCGTGAAACCTCCACCACATGTACCTGGAGAACTCTGCTAGGACGCTTCATTTATAGATGTATGAGTTAACTGGAGTGCCCAAAAGAAACCCATATGGCCAGCTGGTGAAGACAAATAAAACAGAACCATACCAGAAAGGCATGCTAAACTGAGCAGGTCCCAACCAGGAGTCTAACCACTGGACCACCATCTGTCCATCTGCTATAACCTAAAAGTCTGAATGTTGTATATGGTTTGAGTTTTAATTCAATTTCTATGAGACTTATAAAATCTAAATTTTTGGAAATTTATTATTACTATTAATGTCATTACAGGAATGTTAGTCTCTACGAATATATATGTACTCATCTTTGTGGTTTTGTTGGAAGTTTTCCAGCTAAAAATTTTGATGTACTGGTAAGTTGCCTTGTTGGCTTTCTACACTACAACAGCATTAGATAGAAAATATTGTCCAAATCTTAATTTATAAAAACAGAACACAAGACTGCCATTCTGGGGTTTGTGTTGAGTATGGTAGAACAATCACCCTTAGTGCTTATTGTTTCTTCAAATACTTTGTTTTTTTCAAAACTCATGTTTGCATTACATTTTTCACAGTTTCATTGAATGTAAAACTTTTGCTGTGATTCCAAAAACAAATACAAGCATTTTAGCAACTGATGGTTTTAAATTGTACATAAGTATGATTTGTTAACTTTCAGTGATGGCATATTCTTATCAGTTGAGTTCATTTAAATGGTTGCTTCACCCTCATTCTCTCCAGAGCTGTTGGTGGAGTAAGAGAATGATTCTTTTATTCTCTTACTATTGCTTGTTACCACACAATGCTTTCTCAGAATTTTTTTTGTTGCTTAACACTATAATCCTGTATATAACCGGAAGACTAATTCATGAACTATAAACACTTCTATAGAGAAGCCTAATGATTACAGGCTCTGAAATCTGGTTTGTATGAAGAGTATTAGTAATTACTGTCTAGTGTTAGTTCTGTTTAACAATCCTAATACTCTTGTTCACTTTACCTGCAACTGCTACTGCTTGTTAAAGTGTACCATAGATGATGATATATCCTTGGTTTAAGCTATTCACACACACACACAGGCAGATAGATGGAAATGATTTCTTTAGAGTATGGAAGATTAATGCGATTACTTACACAAGTCTGCCTCATGAAAAGAAAAGAAAAGATTTTCATATACATTTATACACTTAAATTTCCAAAAAAAAGAAAACATTACTTTGTCCAAAATATTGTTTACTACTTGGATTGTATGTTTTGGTGTTTGCTTGTATTTTTTAGTTTGTGAAAGTCTCTATCTACGTTTCTATATATGAGTGCAATTTTCTTTGACAGGAAAGAATGTTGCTGGAAAATATCTTGCATGCAAACATACATTGTCGACTAATGGCATGTGATGTGTGGTGCTTCCTAGCCAGGTTGGTTATCATAAATTGTGTTGACATGTTGTATTGACCCAATGATGGGTTTTAAAGCAAATAAAAAATTTTAAATGTCTTCTATGAATTGCATGAATAAGTGTAATATCTAGGAATTAATGAGTTTCATCAAGCAATTTTCAAGATATTTGGGTTTGAAATTTTTTGCTTCTACACTTTATGGAACTCCAAAGATTGACAGTTTTGTGTGTGTGTTTTGGTACAATTGGTGTGGAATGAGATTTATCATTAAAAACTGCTGTTTGACTTTTCTTTACAATTGTTTTATGCAGTTTTGGAGATCCCAACAGTGAAGATCAACTTAAAACACACAAGACAAATCAAAAAACATGCATTAAAGATGACCATTGAATAGTATTTACATTGACCACCAAGTCAGTCTTAAAAAGCTGATTGCACTCTTTAGTTACTGATAGAGGCAGGAATTTCTTAAGAGGCTGATTTATCACTGGCAAAAAATTTTTATAAAAGTACATATATCTTTTGCTTCATCTATTTAATACAACTTCACTGGTACTCACTACAATAATATAATTCTATAAGTAAAGTACAATTTATAAAATCCTGAACTGCATTGATGCATGATCTATGAACGTTAAAGGACCTGTTGGCCTTGGAATGCTGTTTGCTAGAAAACATCTTGAAGACATGATCTTGCCACCCTGGAAATGCCTTTCTTTCTGATTGAGACTGTAAAGTGTCAATCACTAGTAAACCATCTGTGAATGTTTTCTAAAACACTGGTAACCTTTGTGCAATGAGAATTCCTGCAAGCTTTAAAGTGTGGCCTGACTGATGATTTGTAAAGTGAGTAATATGCAAGTAATCCTTGAAGTAGAGGCACTGATCAGTATATGAAACTGTTTTACAGCCTGCATTTCTGCCTGAAGTCTGTTATTTAAAAAAAATATGAATGTATCTATTGACACTAAAGTGTCTCAACATTTTCAAAATAAAAATAACAAACCCAGAACTTTCAGACATCTGATTTTCTGTTTAGTGAATTTTACAAGTTATTAATATTGCACTAAACTTAAAGTAAAACCACAAATGTTGCAGTCCAATATGGGCAAGGACTTTATTTATGTTTTTATTTATTTTTTTAAGGTTTAGAGTTTCTTCTGCATACATTGCCAGTTATTTTATTTCATCAAGGTTGATCTTTATAGCTAATGGAAAAAATTTTTAATTACCAGTAGGAAAAATCCTAGCATTCTTTAACAAAGAAAGTGTTTGATTTGGATTTTCTCAAATTGTTTTGATTGCTACTATTTTTCCTCTGTGGTTGATTTTATTTTTTTCAGGTATGGTAGTGCACAACTATGTCGTAAACATTATCAGGTGCTTTCAGAAGTACTTAGAAAAGTAGACTGGAGTATGTCGTCTCCCAGGTACTTCCAGGTGAGAACTCTCTTAAACAGACTATTCAAGTTCCAAGCTCCAGAATATCAAGTAAGTATAAATAAATATATGTATACCAATATATTAAAGTGTCATATAAAAGTGAAACAATGTTGGTAGTTCATGATTAGCATTGTCACTTCCCCAGTATAGGATTGGACCTAAAATGGGTCAATTTTAAAATAAGACAAAAGGCTATCCCTTATTGATATACAGATTTTACCATATCAGTAGAAGAAATTTTTTCTTGTGATTTATTTGCTGTGCAGTTGAAAATTTGGTATCAAAGTTTTCATTTTTAATACATTCATCTGAATTTAGATAGAACATTTGATGGTGTTCCCACCCAGTGGCAATCTTGAGATGTGGAGTGATCTTTCCCTGACAGGACTTGAAGAAGACTTGACAAGAAAGATTGTGGATGATTTGGTTCCCAGCTGTGCCAAGACACTGCACAAATATTGCATGTCAACTGAACAAACCGTTGGCTTGCTGAAGTCTGTGGTGAGTGGGGCTCAGAGTTTTGCATAATTCTGAAATGAGGGATTCTGTACTTTAAAAACTAATCTGACCCTCTGAAATTTCCTATAGGGGTCAGCATTTGATAATGAAAGCATTAACATAACTGAAAAAATTCTAATAAGAATATGGTTCTTCTAAAATACTGTTTTTATAAGTTTTGTTAGTTATTTAGTTTTTGTGATAATTTGACTTAAAAAGTTGTAGATATAAAGGCTTTTGATTGATCCACTCTGAGTGGATAACCAAAGAAAACAAAAACAAAAGTTGAGTTATCTCATGTACGGAGAGTCAACATTTTGTATGAATGCATTTAAAAAATTACTACTTATAAAAGGTACGTAGCTTCAGAGACAACAATTTGGCCTTATATATTAAAAATATATATATTGAAATTCTTGAGTGATCCATTCTTAAAGTGGTATTCACAAAATTATTATAAAAAAATTGTATTTATAAGAAAAAATATTGAGTTATTTCCCATGTAATGTAATTGTTAAGAAATACAGTAGTTTTGTCGTGAGACAGCAATTCAAATTATCAATTGCTGATTATCATAAACAAAGTTGACGAACTTACACAGTAAAGACAATTTTATTTTATCAAATAGAAGAGCAATCACTGATTTAAGAAAATTTTCCATGATAACTGATGTAATGGTGCATGTAGTTGCTGAAGAATTTTTAAAGAAAAAAAAGTAGCAATTTTACCAGGCACTCCGGTCGGGCAGTTAAATTTAGATTTAAATACTAAATGTTATGTTGATTGTTTCCCCAGACAATTAGTTTTGTTTTATACCATTAAAGTGAGTTTTAAATTAATATTTCTTTAGAATTTCAATATCATGAAAATATACTTTTAGATATCTGAATGAGATCTCATTCAAACACCAAAATTAAGAAGAACAAATTTTTTTCTTTAATAATTTTTTACAAGATTCTATGCCATTCTTGTTATATGTAAACCTTTATTATTTTATTTTTAAAGGTGGTAAACCTTTTCCATTGTTATTGTTTGTTCGCCTTTCTATTGAGCTGGCATATGGAGATTCGTCTTTGAAGTAAACGTGTCAAAATAATATTTTTACAATTTTTTTTCATTTAAGATACTTGCTCTCAGATGTCTGGTAAGGGTTTGTTCAAATCCAGACTACATCCAGAGGTTCATGTCCTCTGAATTACTCAAGTTACTGGTAGAGAGCATGAAACTGCTTTGGACATCAGTCCCAGACTCCCGTGACTTTAGCCTTCCATTGGTACAGATGCTGCTGTGTTTGATGCTACTCATCTCATCAGCTTTACTAAGAATGTTTGATGTACAGACCATACGTCTGGTTAGTAGGAAAAAACAAACTTGTGCAAACAATGTTAAACATGAGCATGGGAACTGTTCTGACAATTTTGGCACTGCTTGTTGTCTAGGTATGGAATGAGGGCCTGCTATTGACAGTATACACAATTACAGTATCTGGCATTTTGAATCCAGTCTTAACATTCAGAGAAACTTGATGTGTTAAAATGAGGGAAAACAAACCGACCCCTGTACACTTTGGAGATAATTGTGAGCACATCTTGTCATGCAAAAAAACAGCTAACATTTACCACATTACTGGATAATTAGAAAACCTACATTAAAAAAGCATGTAGTGTGCTATTACTTGAATAGATAAGACCTTTACATTGATATTGATTTAATTTATTCATCTGTACTCTAATATTGTTCTTATTTGTTAAAACCTGAAGAATTTTATGAATTTTATCATTAAAAAAAAGTTTTCTTACAGCCATTTTCATGTTTTCTCAGATATCTACAAGTTTTTGTTTGTTTTTTTTAAGAAACATCAGGATTTTTCTCTCTTTCTCATTGTATTAGACTTGTTTATCTATAGATAGTAATAGTTTTTTTTTCTTTTTTCTCTTCTCACAGATCTTTACTTTGAATCTTTCTCTGCTGCAAGCCCAGCCTTCTGATTTCTTACGACTGGCTGTGGTGAGATTCCTGAAGGAGTGCGCCAACATGAAGCTTCTTCCTTCTTTTGAAGTAAGTGTGTGTTGGTTGTCTTTGTTAACTCTTTTATTATTTGGACAGAGGGGTGGGTTCTGGGGGTTTGAAAAAAAAAGAGGGAAAGGAAATGGTTTTCAAGTAGGTGTAACTCCTGATATTTATTTAGCTGAGTCAAATTTGTACCGCGACAAAAGAGTTGGGACAGTGAACAAAATCTGTGCATACATTTATTCCCCTCAATATCATTTTTAAAGGATCAAATGAATAGAATCACATCATCTAAGACCATTTAAGATCATTTTTGCACCGTGCCTGGTAAGACAACATCGTCTGATAGTTGAGCACCACCAAGAAAATCTGCCTTGCCGGGAGATAGCCAATCGAGTCAACTGCCCAAAAAGCACCGTAAACCGCATTCTGAAGCAGTACAAAGAGACCAGAAACATGAAACCAAAAATGCGTATCAGAAGACCGTGAAAATGTGACAACAAAATGGATCGACTCATTTGTCACAAATCCAGGGCCAATCGTTTCCTGACATCGACGGCCATTCGAGCCTCCCTGAGTGGGGTGAATGTCTCCAGTCACACTATTCAACATCGTCTATGTGAGGGAAATCTCTTTGGACAAATCACCCAGAAAAAGCCATTGATCAGCAACAAGAACAGGCGCATCGGCATAGCATGAGCTAAAGTGCACAAAAACTGGACCAGAGTTCAATGGGCTAGAGTTCTCTTTTCCGACGAAACGATGATCATGCGCATTCACAGTGTTGGCCGAGTATATGTTCAATGTTACCATGGTGAAAAATACAATATAAAGTGCACCCGACCGACGTTTCAGGCTGAGGAGGATCGTTGATGGTCTGTGGGTATATGAGTGCAGCAGGACCAGGCCCCCTCAAGTTGATCAGGGGCAGGGCAATGCTCAGACCTACGGCAATTTACTGAGGGATGTCCTCGTCGATGTAGTCGACGAGAACATGCCAGTCACCGCCATCTTCCAGCATGACAAGGCCCTGATCCACACCGCCAGAATCGTCACCACCCAACTAGGAATGGATGTCATGCACTAGCCGCCCCAAAGTCCGGATCTCAACCCAATCGAAAATGCCTGGAAGCAGCTGAAGGCCAAGGTGGCCATACACAAGAATCTCAACCAAGACCAATTCTGGCAGACCGTCGAGAAAAGCTGGCAGGAAATGGCCAATTCTGACTGCCTTCGTTTGGTTGAATCCATGCCCCATCGTTGTTGAGAAGTGATGGAAAATCACGGATATGCCACCCACTACTAGTCAATTGATCATTTCTATGCATTTGTTCATTTGTAATTTGGAATATTGAAAAATATTTATGGTTTTGCTCACTGTCCGAACTCTCTTCTCACGGTACAAATTGGACATTGCCGATTCAAATATTTTTCCAGAGAATATGTAAACATATAGCATGTGTTGCTTTTATACATTGTAAAGGCATGTTTTGTGCATATAATAAATAATGTGATGGGTATTTAAATGCGTTTGTTAAAATGAGGGAGCTCAAATATCAATTTCACAGCAAGTGTCCAAACTCTTTTGTCTGGCACTGTATACGCCAATCAAAGGAACAAGAAATTGCTTTTCTATTAGTATGATGACTATGCTGGAAGTTTTATAAAATGTTTTACATGTCAATTTATGTTTGCTCTGCTATTGCTCTTAAACTTTTGTCTACTACTGTGCATATCCACCCACCCCCACCCACCCACCATGTGTCAACTGGGGTCATAACTATAAGATAAATTCATGTTCTTGATTAGACATTAAGAGATTCATTTAGTAAACATGTAGTATCTGCCTGGAATGCTTTTCCATGCCAGTTATAGATTACATTGAAGGCTTTAAAATTTGTTGCTGCTCTTGTCAACATGATCGGTTCCATTTCTTACTATTGGTTTCTAAGTGGAGTAGTGATCCTTTTGAAAATGTTTGTGTAGACAGTGATACACTGATAGCTTGCTGTCATTCCATTGTTGCAGCAGACACAGATCCTGAGCCGACTGCCTGTGGTCTTTGCAAGTGTTCTCATTGATGACAACTGTGTTGTTCGCCATAAGGCTTTAGAGGCATTTGCACAGTTTGCTGAAGAGACTGTTTATGAGGCGACTGTACCACTTTGCTTGCAGCTTGACAACGAGGACAAAGGAAGACAACTGCAAGACTTTTCAGTTGCTTTTCTTAACAAGGTAAGGAGGATAGCTTATAATGATTCTTGAACAATTATAGGGAGCTGGAAAATTAACAATTCTATTTTAAATTCATAATGTAGTTTGGTGGAACTTTCATATCATGAGTTGAATTCTTATTCTTTTATTATCATCATGCTGCGTTGGTTTTTTGCCAGCTTTTTAGCCCTATTCTTCAAAAATTGACCATCTGGAATTGCTGCAAACTCAAGGACTGTCATCTTTGAGTTAAGTTTTTTTTTGGTGGGGGTTTTCATTGTGTCCTCTTCCTGTTCTGGTTGGATGAAGCTGGTGCATTCTTGCAAAAACCACTACTATAATTCATGTATATCATGACCATCCACATTTGCATTTCCTTTCTTTTTTAAAAATATTTTAGATGCCACATGGGTGTGTTGGTCAATCCAGGCTGGAATATCTAAAGGCACAGAGAGAAATACTCATTGGACAAAAAAGTGAGACTCAATACAAAGGAGGAGGCATGACGTCACTTGCTTGTTCTGATGAGGAAGTGAGTTGTAGCTTATTTCTACGATTTACTGATTTTATTTTTTCAGTAAACAAAAAAGAAACACCTTTATACATGTGTGGTTTGGTTTAAATTGATCTGAGACAACTATATTAAAGGAAAAAGTATTTAATGTAAACTGATGTAAAAGAGTGGCTATACAAAGTATGAACAAATTTTTAATGTATGAAAATGAAGGAATACAAACATTTATTCACTTGTAAAGACAATATCAGACACTTAAGAAAGAGTTTTTAATTAAGTATTGTATTCACTTAATATTAATCTAGATGATTAATCTATTAAAAACTATAGTAATTGCATTTAAACATTCTGTTTGGTAAGCAATGGTAAGAATCTGATACCATGGTTATCTCCCCCTGCAAAAAAATTTTTATTTGTAAACCAACAAAGTGATATAAAAACTAGTATTGGGGTATATTATTTTAAAAAAATATGTTGTGCAGCTATTAAATTGTGTTAAAGAGAAAAATGGTTGTTTATCACAAAACTGTTAAAAGTGTTTGAGAGCATAAGCGATGTCTGTGCTCTCTCTTTTTTTCTCAAATAAATATTTTAAATTTGGGTTGTAAAGCTGCACTGACTGAAGAGTGGAGGTGTATGGTATTACTGGTATGCAGTAGTATTTTGTTTTGGTGGTACATACCATGATACTTTTCCAGTTTCCAACTGAGAAATATAATGGAAATTCCCAAGTAATTTTGTTAACAAATTTAATATTATTAAAAGCATGTTTTCATTTTTTATCACAAAATCATCTAAAATAAAAAAATGGTTGAGTATTACAAATATATATATATATATATACCGTAATTTCTGGATTATAAGATAAGACTTCTTTTTTACTGGAAATCTGGGCCTTGTAATTTGAATTGACTTATACGTGGATAAAATTTAAATTTCTCAATATTGGGAAAAAATGCACTAAACTCGAAAACTTGGCTGTAAAGTTCATATGGATCTACTTGGTGAACACTGTTTTTTTTTTTTCAGTAGGACCAGTGTTCATTGTTCATTAAAGTATGCCTAATTATCCAATCAATAACAAGCCACCACCATTTTGATCTTAATTGTGGGTATAAAAACCCCTATTTCACAAACCATTATTCATTTTCAAAATGCCACCTGTTACATTGTGTAAATCCCACACGGCAGCCTTTAAACTGGAAATCATAAAATTTGCCAAGGAAAATTGAGAGAATGTTGCTGCTCATCGTAAGTACGGTATCAGTTAAAAAATGTGTCTGGGAATGGCACAGGGCAAAGGATGCTCTGTGCATAACAAAGAAAACTAAGAAGGCAAATCATGGGTGTACATTTTGATGGAAAAACATTGAGGGCAGGTTAGAAGAGTATATACTATTACAGTGTGCCACATGTCACAGCCTTAACACTGTTCAAGTGTGATTAAAAGGAAAACAAATTGCTGCTGAGTTGGAAGTGGAGAACTTTGTGGGTGGTCCATCATGATGCTTCTGTTTTATGTGTAGAACAAGACTATCAGGCAATGCACGACCATATTACAGAAACTTCCTGAAGACTTTGAAAAGAAGTTAAATAATTTTTTAAAATTTGTCATGACAGGTAGAGGAAGATAATATCAAAATGTTGAACATCAACATGGATGAAGTAATGTTAACACTTGATATTTCTATGAATAAAATTATAGGCAACAAAAGGACACAAAAAATTGAATTTTACATTGGCGTTGACGTGCATTGCTGATGGTAGGAAGTTGCCCCCATGGTAATATTTAAAACAAAGACAATGCTGAAGAATTTAGCAGCTGAAATTATAGTGGAAGTGAACCTGAAAGGATGGATGGATGGACAAGAAAAAATGGTTGAATAAGTGCTGCTTGCATTGGGCTGGTGGATTTTTCCAGACAAAGAAATCCATGCTTATCATAGACTATATGCATGCCCACTTCAGTGGAGAAACAAAAGCTAGAGTGGCCAAAAAGAAGACTCTTAGGTATCATCCCTGGGGAGATGACAAAATTATTACAGTCATTGGACATTTCTGTAAATAGATTCTTCAAGTCTAAGCTGAGAGAGATATGGGAAGCGTGGATGTCCACAGGTGAACATAGTTTCACTAATACAGGCCGTATGCGTTGTGCTTCCCATGACACTATGACACTGGATCAAACACACATGGGACTGTGTGCTCCAGACAGCTATTATTAATTGCTTCATCAAAACTGTAGTATTCAGCAGCTTGAAGGACAACAACCAGAAGGAACACAATGAGGAAAACTTTGCACCCAGTCTGTCCCCTGAACTTGCTGCTGTCTTCCATTTAGACACTGAAGATGAAGAATTCGAAAGCTTCTCTGAAGCTGAGTTGTAAGTGAGACAGGGCTTAGTAAGTAATAAAAGAATATAAATGTTATACTACTAGAAGGCTTTCTCGCATATCAATGCATGTTATGAAAAATTATATCATGAGTTGAATATCTAAATTTTAATGTTTGCAGGGAATTTCAAAGTACTCTCCATGATTCAGAACATCATATCAGAAATTTGTTTTAGCAATGAATTCAGAGGATTTATTCACACAGTAGTTCTCTGATAAGTTCAAAAGAGCTCATTAATATTCATGAGCATGGAAGTATCGTACACGGTGGGTTTTTTGTTTTTGTTGTTGTTGTTTTTTAGCTGTTTTTGCCAGACTCCATGCAGTGTTCTGGCCAGTTTTGGTCAACTACCTTATCTTATCTATCTAGCTTTGTATTATAATCAGGTTTGTCTTATTTATGAATGAAGTTAAGAACATGGGAAACTTAGTCCATTTGTCTTATAACCTGGAAATCATGGTATTTTCATTTATGATTCTTTAATCATATGGTTGTCATGTGTTTGTATGCAAAGATGGTGGCTAAATGGGAAGTTGTGAAAAATGTTAAGGCTAAATCCAACATTTGAAAGCACTTGATTAAAGAAAAATATGTAATGGCACTGTCAAGAAGAATTTTGCAATTTATCACAGTTGTGATGCAGTTGTTAAATTAGCTGGGGGGGGCAGAATCTCCAATTTATTATCACATCTTCATAGACATTTCCAGATTGTGGTGAACAAAGTACTTTTGAGATGTCTCAAATGTCTATAACTGGGAGGTTTAGAAATGTGAATTAGTACAAACCAACAAAACAAAATGTTGTTGTCATTACTTGGCACTGAATTACTTCAGAACTAGAACTCAGGATCCCTGTTGGCAGTATCCAGCAGATCCCACAACCTCAAGACGAAGTTGTTGTTCCTGAGAAAGCAGCTTGGGTACAAATTTCGCTGCCACTCTGTGCAAGCTCAAATTCTCCTTTAAAATTGCATGTGCAGAATCCTTACTGATCCCAACTTCGTCACTAATTTCCCGCACCGTCAAACAAAGATCCTCCATTATCAAGATCCGCACTTTCTCGATAACAACGGTATTTCGGCTTGTTGACAGCCTCCCGGAACGCTGGTCACTCTCCACCGGTGTGCTGCCATCTTTGAACCTGTTGTACCATTCTTTTATTTGGGTAACACCCATGGCATTGTCACGTGTTGAATTTTGAGAATTGTTTCCGCTTGGGTATCTCCAAGCTTTTGGCAAAACTTGATGCAAGATCGTTGCTCCACACGTTCCGCCATCACGGACGAAATGAAAATGTGACGAGTAAGTAGTACAGCACCTCACACGATGGCTGACTGACGCATCCAGGAAGCCTGCCAAAAACTACGCGGCTCCACTATGCACATTTTTGCCTCCCTAACGTCATTACTTCCCACGGGAAAAAATGAAGTCGGATACTTTTTCGACAGACCTCGTATATATATATGTATATATATAAGGTTATATAAAATGCTTTATGACAAATGTAATTTTTTTTCATTTTCTAAATATTGGGTATTGCATCACATACTTTATTATATATGTAATAGTCAAATTAAAATCTATTGTTAGATACTGTTCTATTTTTGAATAATTTAGATTAAATTCTGAAAGAAAGCAGTAAACTACTCGACTAGTTTTTTAAACTATGATCATACTTTTAATAAAGAAATCAATGTTAAATTGTCTGAGTTCAGAAATTTCTGGTGACTTAAAAAATAGTTATACATTTGTTTTTTTTTTTTTTTTGTTTTTCAAATTAAAATTATTTAAGTTTGAAAAGTTGATACAATTTATAAATGTAAAAGACTTGGTTTAAGTTATATCTAGTCTCAGTTTGTTTTGTGTTTTTTTTTAATAAAAATTGTTGCATTTGTCCCTGAGGGCTCCTTTCCGTCAAAAAAAAAGGCTGACACCCTTGCACATAACTTGGGGAAGGCCAAAACATAAAAGGTAACACATTTATGAGACTTAGATAGCAAAAAAAAAAAAAAAAGGAAAACTTTTGTAGTGAAAATTTGAAATCTTCAGAAGTTTAATGTTAACTAATCAATATGGGTTTATCTCAATCCCAATTAATACATAACTAGGTGAATTTAAAAACCAAAATATTAAAGCAATGGTGTGTACAGAGAGATTCAAAATTCAACATATCTATGAAGCTTCTGAATGCTGTTAAAGATATAATGAAAATTCTTTACTTGAAATCAAAAGCCTAAATATTTCTGTTAAACTAACCAACATAGCCATTTTCAAATCTGGATCAATACAAAGCCTTGTGAAAGCCAAAATAATGAAAGTAATACTGGTCTACAAACATTTAAAATTGAAACCAGTTATGAAAGTCTGTCAAATGTATAACTTAAAAAGCTATTAAGATATATTGCAGAAAAAACTTTTGACCATTTTCTGGATTGAGGCAGTTTCTTGTTGGCTCATGTATATGTCCACCAGTGCTAAAACATTGTTCATTGTGCCAACTTTTTCTGTCTGTTGAAGTGAAGAGTATTATTTACTTTCCACAGCCACACAGAATTTTCATGTCTAGATAGTTGGGCGGGTTAACACATCCTTTGACTGCTTTCTTTATAACAGCAGTGTGTATGTTTCTGGTTTAGTTCTTGAGGATCTGCAGTTTGCTTTCCTGAAGAAGATCTGGCAGCTTGATCACTTAGCTTGTTAATTCTAAAGGACAATTGAAGAAGCATTTTCTGATCAGTCAACACTGATAATATTACTAAGAATGAATAGTTAGCAAAACAGCAGTAAAAGACTTTCCTATATCATGAAAATCAAACTTTAAGCGTTGTACTGGTTGCTTACATTAGAATACGCAAACATATACATATTCCATAATCAAAGAAAAATTTTAGATCTATTTTTGTTTAAAAAAATGCTGATGTTTATAACTTCAAATGCAAGAGAAGGTTATAATAATAATAATAATAATAATAACAATAATAATAATAATAATAGACTGATTTCAACCATCTTTAAAATATTTTTAAAGGTTTATATATCTTTGTTGTTTTTTTTCCATTATAACAGACGTTTGACAGAATGATGCAATATCACAAGTTTTCAATATTTACATGAACTGAACACTTATTCAGGGATTTCTTTTACTGTTTAATTTCCAGTAGCAAATAAATTTTCATTGTTAAGATTTTTGAGCAGCTGAATAAAATTTGGACGCAAAGTTTCATGTAGACATCTATCCTGGTGGGCAAGAGGACCAGCTGTGTAGATCTGTTTATTCTCCCGCTTGTGACGATACTCTGTGTAGAGAACTAAATTTCTGGCTTCCCAGTAAGAGCGAGCCAGAAATTCTGTTACAAATTTTACTAATCAGCCAAATAATCAGTAAGCGGCCATTTTAATAATTAACACATCTTTAGATATTGTTGTGTTCTTCAAGCATATAAATCATTTTTCAGGGATGAAAATGTACTGCTCAAAAACCCTGGTGGTTCTTGAGCAGAAATTAATGCATCAGGGGTTGGAGTTCCAGACACTACACCATTGCATTTATTTTTTATTTGGCAGGGCTGCTGGTAGACAAACCATATCAGGTCTAAGATTATTGGTTCAGTTCCTGTGCAGTGTGATCTTGGAGCAATCAATTTTTTCTAATAGTGTTAATTTAGCAAAAGTATGAATTATTTCAAAATTGTTTCTATCAGAAATACTAATTAATGAATTTCTTAGTAATAACACCATTTACGTCATATTGTGTTATGTTAGTGTTTAATTGCTTATATCTCTCAAGAATTGATTCATGAAGGAACACAGTGACTCCTGAAATATCTTGTTTGATGAATCACTGTTGCATCTTTTAACTATAAAGCACTTCACTAATTTGATATTAATTTACAGAGAAATGCATGCATAATTAATGAAATTAATGTTTGTGCTTATGTTCATTTTGTTTGCATCCACTCATGCATTTTATTTCATGCAGCAAATGAATTTTTCTAAAGCACTCTTTTTAATTAGACCCATGCAGCAGTAATTTAGTATAATAACATAATTGCTATTTTTATGAGTGCACATGTTAAAGGTTTTCTTTATGCATAGCTTTTTGTTTTGTTTCTTTACATATATCCTTTGAAGTTCCACTGCTATTGAACTTTGTAAAATATACATGTATAAGCAGATGAAAGATCAACCTGTAAATATATTAAAAGATAACCAACAGTTCTTTCTGCTTCAAAGATTTTTTTAAAAAAATCATTTCATGAATGAAACTCCATTGAATACAGAGCTTGTTAAAATTATTTGACCAGTGTCAAAAATGTGGTCTCTGTTTGTGTATTAAAGAGAAATAATTTAAACTGCTTACCTACTAAAAAAACAAAACAAATTATCAATGCTTGTGAAATATATTTTTACTGTTTACAAAATAGCAAATCATTATCTCAGAAAATAAATGTCATGTGTAGAAACTGAAAGGGTATGTAATCAAAATACCCTTCTGATCATTCTAAGTTTACTGAATAGACTTGTTTACTATTTCTGATTTCACCATAACACATGCAGCCCCAGTCTTTGATATCCCCACTGTGGGACAATACAGTTTTGGTTTAGTTTATCTCTTGCTCTCCTCTGCCCAAAATTCTTCCTCTCAGTGACAGGCAGTTAAAACATGGACTTATCAGCGAAGAGAACAGTTTTCCACTGTTTGCTAGTCCAGTTTCTGTGCTGCTTTGCCCATTTCAGCTTTGCTGCCACATGACATGGTTTTATAAGAGGTTTCTGAACAGCAACTCTGCCATTTAAATCTTCTTTTCTGAGTCCCCCTGTTGATTGGGAAATTTTCCTAGCATCTCCTTTGGACTCATTCAGCTGATTTATGAGTAATGTCTGTCAATGATCACAGACTATAAACCTTGATGCTGGCTTTTTCCAACCTTGTCCATGTTCATTTCCCACTTTGCCATTTGATTGGAAATTTTTGGAAGATGTAGATTATGAACTACTGGCTCTCCTTTATGTTGTCCTTGCATATACTTTCTCCAGATTCAATTGCTCCCATAATTATCCTTTTGCTAGTGGATGTTTCTTAGCCTGTCCTCTATGAAGATCACTCTTGGTCAAAGCATTTCTGTCTCCTGCTGCCTTTCATAGTATAACACTTTATGTATAACTTGAATAAATAAACGAAACTGATTAGAAAAGAAGCACTGTTCAATTTTTTGTAATTCTAATTTTGAATTAATTAGGATTTTCAGACATCACTGCTATTGAAGTGTGCTATTATTTCTAACAAAATTTAATCTACTTTAACATAAACTTAGGCAAGACATTAACATTTTATATTTTTCATGTTTTTCAAAGTGGTCAAATAATTTTGACATTTACTGTAAAACTTTACTGTTGATGATAATAAATTCCTAACAATAATTTTGACTGACTGCCTGATTGTTCCTTCTAAAAGTTTCTAGCATTCAAGAAATATTTAATAAAATTATCAGTGAGCAGAATTAAATATAATGAATCTTTAAAATGCTTTAAAGACATTTTATTAGGTTACAAACATTTTGTTGGTTTTTTTTACCATCACAATGAGATTTCATATCATTGCTGAACATGAAGTTTATTAATCAAAGTCAGTTCCATCACGATCAATACACTTCTGCCAACAACTTACAAGTGCATTTATACCATTTTGACAAAAATCTTGATTTCTGGAGTCAATAAACTGTTGGAAAGCAGTTTCAATTGCTGCTTGGTTGGAGAAGGATTTCATACAGAGGAAGCTGTTGAGGTGTTTGAAAAAGTGGTGGTCTGTGAGAGAGAGATCTGGTGAATAGGCTGGGCGAGGGAGAACTTTGTACCCAAACTTGTTCAGTTTCTGAAGAGTCACTTTTGAAACATGAGGACGAGCATTGTCGAGGAACAAGATTGGGCCTCTTAAATTCACCAATGCCAGCTGTCAATGGGAGAGAGTTTCTGATGAACAACATTTAATTCATAACAGTACCTTTCAGCTGTGATGGTTTTGCCAGGTTGTAAGAAGTTATAGTGGATGATACCAGTTGCAGTCCACCAGACAGTAACCATGACCTTTGGATGGAGGCTGGGTTTGGAATGTGGTTAGACACCTTGTCTCTGTCGAGCCACTGTGCTGATCATGATCGTTTGCGATGGTTATAAAGGATGCATTTTTCATCACACAATGATTTGGTCAAGAAATTGGTCATTTTTGTTTCTTATGACAAGTGAAGAGCAGATCTCCAATTGACAATTTTGTTGTTCATTCAGCTTGTAAGGCGCCCACTTGTGAAGCCTTTTCACCTGGCCGATTGCATCAAAATGTCAGGAAACAGTCACAGTGCTCATGTCAAGCTCTCAAGCAATTTCTTGCTCTGTTTTTCTTGGATCACCTTCAACTGAGGTTTTTAGACTGTTGCCGTCACAGCTGGAAGGACGTCCACTATGTTCCTTATCTTTGAGGCTCACATCTGATTGAATCCTTGCAAACCATTGTTGTACTGTGCACTCATTTGCTGTGTCCTGGTTCCTTGCTCACTTAATGTTTCGAGTTTCTTCGCTCGCTTTGTGGCCCAATTTGAACTCGTGAAGCAAAATGGCATGAAAATCTTTTCTATCCAGCCTTCACTTAGAACTCTGAAACAAAGATACACGCTACAAAACAATATATAACTTATCTACATACACCTTCACACGTATCCAAAAAATGAACCCAAAATTAACATAATATAAAAACCGACAAAAATTTTGTAACAACCTAATAGAAATATAAATTTAACAATTAATTTGCGATTAAGAAATTCACTTTAGACTTTCCTTACTAAGTGCTAGAGAAAATTAGAAACTCTTCAAACCTAAAATGTTTTTTAAAAATGCTGTTATCACACTGACATGCAATTGTAGGATTTATACTAAATTTGATTTTTGTTCTCGAAATCCTTTTATAGAAGGGTAATCATTTTGATAACTCTCTGTTGCTGCTTTATCTTGTGAAGCACTACAACAACTTTATAGGTGGTTCCCAGTTTCTCTTAAAAACTTTTCACTAAAGGTCACCTGGTTATATTTCCTGTTAATTCACAGTTGATTAATATTTAAATATGCATGATGATGAGTTTATGGTCAGTGAACACAAATAAGACACCCGGAGTTGCCTCTCTTTTATCTTGAAGTTATTCAATATAACATTCAAAATACAGCTGTGGCAGTATTTTCTTGCTAAGAAAAATGATTTTCATTATTAAATAAGTTGCTTTGTTTTTCAGATTTATTGAGTTAATTCCCACGTTCTGGTTACAATGAAAAAGTAAATAAATTTATAATTTTAATAGCTTAAAGTGGAATAGCAAACAAAACTGGATCAAAATAGAACATGCCACCAGGTGTTGTGATTTCTGCCAATGGGGTCTTCCCATTCAGCAGCAATGCTATCTCTTTAATGATGTGTTAATGTCTAGCTCATGTTTGTGGACACCTAGAATCAGATTGCAAAGGTTGATAATTTGGTGTTTTATTGGAATTATCTCTGGGTTTGCTGTTGCACAGACAGTTTATTTCTCTCTGTACAGGCTGTTGCTCACATATACTAATGTAATTTTGACTTCATTTATGGATAAGTGTTCCTGATGAATTATGAGCCATAGAATAAAACAGAATATTATGATTGTTGTTTCTCTGCTTCAAATTAGTGTTATATCGATGCTTAAGAATTTGTTATAAGATTCTGACTGCTTGTATTATAAATATTTTAAGAAAGTCTACAAGAACTTTAAAAGAAGGTGAATTTTGTTATTAAAATTTGCATTTGATCATCTCTTTTTAAAATTGTATTTATTTATATTTATTTTATTAAAGCCTTTGAAGAAAAAATCCAGGATGGAGCATCAACTTCTGACAGTTCAGGTATGTCTTGTACTTCATATTTACAATGTTCTTCCAGTTCCTCCAGTAAAATATTTCTTCTCATCTGGGTTTGGGTGGCAGTAAAAATTAGAAATAGACTGTTAATTAACTCTTTGATATCTTCGTATGGTTCATTGGCCAGATCATTTATGTATTTTCCTCTTATAGACTATCTAGGGTCGCTTAGCACAACACAACACAACACAACACACACACACACACACACACACACACACTGTAGTATCTACAAGAATGAATTCTATTTTAATTTTTAGATATATTTTTAAAATTTACATTTTAAGGATGTTGATGTGTTTTTTGGATTCAATCCTTGGTTGGTATTATGACTCAGTTTGGTGAATCTTCCTTGATATGGTTTCTTGCTTTTCTGTGCCAGTCTGTTGGTGTTGTTTCTTCCCACAGCTAAACAGAGGAGTTATAGTAGGTGACTTTCACTAGCTCATTGGAAGTTGGAGTGCATTAGACATTTTATGTTGGCAATTGTTTCTAGTGCCATGTGATCTCATTCCATGCCTTGTCCTGAAGTCAGATCACTTATTTTTATCTAGTTCTAAACATTTTGTCATGAGATGTTTTCTGAAATTAACATTCGCAAACGAACAAACTTGCTCAGGTTTATCAATGCATGCTAACAATTTCTGCTAGTTAGGCTAGTCCTTGATTGATCAGTATGTTTTTTTTTTAAATACAATTTTTCTGGGTGATAAAGTGAAAATGTTAAGTGCTGGTCAGCTGATCTTTGTAATCTTGCTGAGTAAAATAAGGCTGCTGCAAGAAAGAACAGTTTTAGTCATTGTTAAAATTCACTTCTAGCTTTATTGATTTGTCTGCAAAATAGCACCAATTTCTAGCATTTGTGGTAATTAACTAATAGATGTCTATAGTATTTGTTGGAGTTATTGAAACTTGTGCATGTCTATCAAGATTCTGACCACAAGTATTTTAAGTATTTTATGAACTGCTAAGTGTACATTGTAGATGACTTAATAGCATACTCTACACAACTGTGGTTCCAGAAAGGATTCATTTATCATTTAAAGTTCTGGTGATTTGTTCATCCAAACCAATCAACAATTGATTGTAATTAGTTTATTTACTTTTAAACAGACATTGCTTGGAATTTATTTGAAAAGCTAAAATAGACTGGACTGGACTTGTCCTTTGATGGAAAAATAGAAAAGAAAAATAAATATATGATTTACTGTGCATCGGATTTCCAGAGCTGCTTCGTCTGACAACATGTTATTGCTTCTGGATTTAAGGTTTTCTTTTCTTTATAAATGTGAAAGCTTTTGTTAATTAGTGTTTGGTCACATGATTACTAATTATCAGTTATTCTGATTAATCAGAACACTTACTAGGTAACATCTGTGATAAAAATTGCAGATTATCAAATTGTATAAACTGTGCTTCATAGTGATTGGGACTCGATGTTCATTGTGACAAATTATGCAGACTGACAGATGATGTAACAATTTATTCACAAAATGCATATTTTAAAAGTACAGAATTTTAAAAAAAAAAGACAATTTATGCTGGAAAATATTTTCAGTACTTTAACCCTTGCAACACTCCCGAAATAAAATCCCAATGGCATTTTTTGTGAGTATAGGGTTAAAGGACAAGTATTGCTTTTATACCTGTTTTTCTACTATTTATTTTTATCTCTCTTTCTGTATAGGATTTATTTTTTCTTTGAATGCAGGATGAATTTTATCATTCTGTAAATAGGAGTATGATTGAATTGATACCTTTAAATATGATGACTGGCCTTTAACCCCTAAACCAACATTTTGTTAAATAATTTAGCTGGTTAAAGATCTAAAAAGTATATCCTGTGAAGATTACAAGCAAGAAAATCTTTAAAACCTATCTCACTACAGAATATATCAGTAAATATTGCACGGTGCACAAATTCCATAACTACATCATTATTGTGTGATTTATCAAAATTATTTTGATCTAGTTCTGATTAATTGTTAACATTTTTTAAATTCTTTTTTTGTTTACTGTTTCACTTTTTGTTTTCGTAATTTTATGTGAGTGCTGGTTTTTCTCTCTCTTTTGCAAACAGTCCTATGAAAATAAAAAGCAGCAGCAACTTTATGCAGGTCAAAAATGTAGATTTTGACAGCTGTAGCAGGCACTGCATTGGCTAAAATGATTTTATATTACAAAGTTTCTTAAATGCAGTGGTGCTACTTATGTAAATGAGCAATGTTTTTCTCTCAAGAAATGTAGACCTTAAAACTAGGCTTATTTATCTCCTTCAGGTTTTTTGTAAGCAAGAAAATTGTATTCTGCATAAAGTTTTCCAACAAAAACAAAACCCTGACACATGTTCTAAATATAAAACTACAATAATTACAGCTTCTTTTATTTTTCAGAAAACATTGGAAGATCCTTTGTGTGTTGATGAATGTAAAAAAATAGTAGAATCGTTTCAGTATGGTATGGACAAGCTTTGCAGCATCCAAAGACAGAATGCTTCTATTCCAGATTCAATTGTGTCATCCATGCGGTCCTTCAAGCAGCAGCTGGATAGCTTTTTGGACCAGAAAGGTTGACTGATGTATTTTGATATTTCTGGCATGCATATATATATATATCTCACACACACACACACAAAAGATCCATTGACATAACAGGACCACCAAATACATTGGTTTAGTTCTCTGAGATCTAAGCTGCATCATGTCCAAGTTTTGATGATGAATCATTATTAAAATCTGGGGGGGGGTCTTTGTTTAAAGGATGGTTTCCTGTGTATACAGAATATTAGTTTTGTTTTATGTTTACTATTTATTCTAAAGCCTGGGACATATTTTTATTAAAATAACTGTTCCTATTTATGTTTGAAAATTTTTAAAGAGAAAAATAAAGATCTCATTTTTTGTCGACAAAAAAACCTAATACATTTTTCAAGTGTTTGTTTATTTGTTACTCTTTCATGGCCAAACCATAGCCCCTAGAGCCCCCAGATTTTTGGTGTAGGTACTTCAGAATCTGTGCTTGGTTTTAAGGTACCCACATGTTGGCCTTGAAGGCTGTTTTGAGGCCAGCAAAGGCAGCTTTTCAAAAGCCTTATAGATTATACTTAGTTTACTGCACTTATCAGGTGACCTAGCAGCTTTAAATTATAATGAAGGTACTACCTTAGGATCAAAGGCAGGACCAGGGTCTGGCCTCATTCTCTTTGAATTCAAGAGAATCCAGTTCCCTGTAAAATTCAGCTTTGTTATGACCATCAATAAAGCACAGGGCCAATCATTGAAAGTTGTTGGCCTCGATTTGGATGGTCCCTATTTCCCCATGGACAACTGTATGCTGGATGCTCAAGAGTTGGCTAAAACAAAAATCTGTTTTGCTTTTCACCTCAAGGAAAAACTAAAAACATTGTCTATAAAGAGGCCCTTATGGAACAAAGTGAATTTAAGTGTACAGCTTATAGAATGTTAAGAAATGTATCATTAGCATCAATTCAATGTTCATTCAATGATTGATTGTTTTAACAAATAAAATTTCTGTTTTTAAAATTGATGTAAAACTTTTTTTATAAAAGCCATTTTTTCCCATGCAGCACTAGATACCCTAGCTAGTAAGTAAATAAAAACCTTGTGCATTCATTATAACTAACCTGGATACTTGTATTAGAACACTTTTTGGATTATTAAGCATTAGTGAGACATTGCATCTCTTCAAAGCTACAAAACAAGTCTGTCTCTCTGTAGTGCATTTTTACACTGCACTTTCTGCTTCATGCTACTTTATTTTACAACAAATACACTGGTCTCTTTGAAGAAGAGTTACACTGAAATTTGGATGTTAGAAGGTAAACATTTCATTTCAGAATGACAATAAAGTGGTTTTCTGCTGCTCTAGTTTATTGCTATGCAATGTATGACATTTGGTTACAAAGAAATAAGATGGAAGTTTTTGAAGGAATTTGTCAGATTTATTAAGCAGCATTAATCAAACCAAAATTTTTCTTAGAGAGCCTCAAAATAGCAATGGCTTACTTTTATAGTGTTGATATAGTTATAAAGTAAATCAGAGTGGCAGAAATTCATAATTTATACGGAGCCACTTGGTGCCCAAAAATGGTCATCTTACATGTTCCCAAAATGCTTTAGACTGCCAGCTTCAACAATTCTGCTTGACCAAGCAGTCCATGAATCCAAAACAAACTGGCTAAAAAGAAAATAACAGTCTGATATTTGTTAAGTTTTAGCAAGAGTCCCATTTAACATTATTGTCAGCTGAAATTAAAAAAAAACTATTGATGTGTTTTTCCCTAACAAAATATTGTGAACCATCAATAACATTGGTGCAGAAAACTATGGTAACATCTAATTATTCATATCTTTTATCATTCAGGTAGAATGGTTTGGACTTTTTCAAGACGCTGATAACCTCTTAATGAAGCAGATTTCGCAAATGTATGTCATGCTTCTGAATTGGCTTAACCAAAAATTTATAAAGAAATTAAAGTACTTCTGACAACTTACAATTGCTAGTTTTGTTGATTGTATCTCAAATCCTATTTGTCTTTGTGTTTATGTTGTACCGCTTTGACATTCTTTGAATGGTAGAACTATGAAAATGAAGCATTTTCTGTCAATGATAGGGCTGGATTTGAAGTAGATTCCAATTTTATTACCAGGAAAAAGCCAAAAAGTGCAGTCTGGCTAAGTGTAATTAGAAGTAAATCCACTTACTATTCATGATTAATTAAGTGACTGCTATTTGATAATTATGAAAGGAAATTAGCTCATTGAAACTTTTGTTTGGACAAACAGTTTCCTTTGGATAGTCCATACAAAGAGTTGTCTAACTTTAAATACAGCTTGAAATTTGAAAATCTTAACAATAGTAATGTAGTAAGAATATGGGGGAAGTAACATCACAGATGTTGGAAAATAATGCAGAGCTACCTGATCTTTTGTGAACTTTTTCATTTAATAATTTTTTCCAAACATTTTAGATTTGTTAGTGTTTTAAAGAAAAATAATTTTAATATCTTAAATATACATTAAGAGGTCATCTTAAACTAGCAACAACAAAATTAGAGATTTAAAAAAAATTTTTTGTAACTAATTCTGTAAAAGTGAGTAGTACTTCAAAAATATATTTATCTAATATATCTTTGCAAATATTATTCTATAAATGAATTTTCAGCCTTTGTCATTTTAAATAACACCCTCCCCCCCACCAAAAAAACTAATATATTTTAATGATAGCAAATTATTCTTACCTTAGAAAAATGCTTGAAAGCATAGAGAAAGTTGATAATTTTAGAGAAATTGTATCATGTAGTTTAGTTGCATTCACCCTGACTCTCAACCTGGAGAAGGATGGGCTCTGCCAGTTGTAAAATGCCCTAGAGACATGAGGTGCCCCAACGACCTATGGGTTATGGGACGGGAGTGAGTTGTAGATGACTTTGTGGGTGGGGGGTTGTAATATCTTAATATTCAGATTCTAGAATGAACTTTTGTACTCTTAATCGTAACATGAGTTGTGTGATAACTGACTACAAGGCTAGGCTAAAAGGGGGTTAATAACTACTATCCACAGCTTTAAACGTGTATATATGTATGGCAAAAACCTAAAATACTTGGGAAGAATGAGTTTTGTTTTGACCTACTTTAGAGTGATTTTGTGTTTGTATTTAGAAGTTTCTGCAACAAAAATTAAAACTAATTACTGAAGCCACTTTATTCAGCTGACCATAACATGATAGTGCAATATTTCAAGATAATGGTGGAGTGGAACCCTATCCGTTGTATCACAACTGGCGATGCATCATTGAATCAAAGTAGCTCACAAATTGAAAAAGCTTTTTAACCAAATTCTCATGAATATTTTTTTTTATATTGTCCTGAAAATTATAAAACTAAATGTAAACACCTGCAATTATGCTTTCAGTTTTGAAACAGTTTTTCCTTTTTTCTTGTGACAGATTAATATATGACTATCAGTTGAAAAAATAGAGGACTTGAGCAAGTTGGAAAGATTGGCAGAAACTGAAAACCACAAGAGAATTAAATACTCCACAGCAATAGAAATGTTTGCTTTATTTAGGGAAGACTTGTTAGAAAGTTTTCAGTGCAGGAATACCTCTTGTAGCACTCAGGATGCATTCTTGGTAAATAGTGCTATAGGGGGTCATAATATGTAGGAAACTTTTTCCAGGATAAAGAGAATTATAAGGAAACAGCTATATAAAAGGTGTGTATGTCTATATAAAAAAAGAACCAGCTTGAAAAGTAAGAATGCTTACAGAGTTAGAGCATTTAGGTTATTAAGATTAAAAATATAAAAGCAAAACTTGAGTTTAGGCTGATCGTTGAGTAGTGGTCTAAGTGAGTGATATTATCAAGAGATTTGAACAAGCAGGGGAGGCTGGAGTTGATCAACAGGGGTAGGTTGTAACTCTGACTGTTTTGTAAATAAGTGCAAGATTTTGGCAGTGTTTATGCCCTGTGGAAATACATTTCTAGTAATTAATTAGGAGAAAGCTCACTGATATTCCTCACAATGGGTGTGGTTCTATATTTACACTGTAAAAGTGATTATTTGCCTGTTAAGAAATTTTGTTTTTTTGCCTGTGGGGCTCAAATATTTTGACATTTGGTGTTTTGGCACTGTATTGCATTGAGATAACGTGATCAGACCATGTACAATGCTGTAGTTATAATAAAAAGTACATTAGTATTCTAGTCAGTAAATTATTATATATGACATTTGTTTAGATGGTTTGAATTAAATACTAATAGAGTTCTCATAGTCAAATCAAAACAATAAGGGCACCATTTTTGTTTTGTTGTTGATCTTGATGGTTCATAAAATTCCAATATCCTGAAAAGAGAAAGTTAAAATGAAATTACTTTGGTAAGAATTTAATGTCTTTAATCTTCCCCATTTCCTAATGCTCCAACTTTAAATAATTCAGCTACATTAGTTTGTAGAGCCTAGACCCTATTTATAGAAATAAAATAAATAGGAAACTGCAAACAATGTGTCAAAGATTTTCTTTGGATTATCCCCTAAGAACCTAAAGGTATTTGCTTTTGAGCCAGGTAAAAGATATAACATCAAAGCTCCATATTTGCAGTATGTTAACAAGTGTGCTGGACCAGATAGGTCGGGCAGTTTCACAAAGCACCATCCAGCTTTATTTTCAGAGTACCTGAAGCTGCCAGCCTTTATAGGGACAATGTTGAAGTTGTACTTAAAGGGTTTTATCCAGTTTGGTGCAAAACAAAAATAACTATTTGTATATGATTGTGATGTTACTACCTACCTATGACAGAAGGAAATGTTTTAAATTTTGCTGAAGCTGTATGTATTATTTTGTCATAACTTTTAATAACAACAATTGTTCTCAATATTTCAGCTATGGTATATAATATTTAATTAGGAATTAATGGTGCTGTAACAACTAGCCCTAGTCTCCCCTACACTTAATCACAGTGAAGTGTCTGTAAATAAATATTACAGTTTTTGTAATGATGTTTATTGTCATCAAAATGAAAGACTGAAAAGGAACTATAAATTAACTGTAACATGCTGACTAAATACAGACTGTAAGGTTACATTAAGAAGCTAAACCATGTCTCAAGTGGTCAGGGATACTTAATCGAGACAGACTATTGGTAATTTTTCTACTACATTAATAACTATGTACAAAAGAGTAGTATTATACATATCAGTCACGGATGATGTGCTTGCACTATTGCGACCAAGCAGATCACACAATTTGTGCAATATTTCCTTTCCATTAATTTATTTATTTCAACAAGTAAGAATGTAAATACAACAAAACTCAAGATTGTGATGAGTTTCAAAGGAAGAAATTAGGGAAACAGGATTAGTGTTACATTTTCCAAGCCATGGTTGTGGGGGGGGGGGAATCTTGCATCAACCCTAAAATCTACTGAAAGGGCTGATTCATGAAAACCTCTATAAATAAAATATTATAATTTATTATTTGAAGATGCTTAATAAAATGTTTGTATAGCTCTAATTTCAAGTGGTAGTGAATTTAAACTTCCAAGAAGGAAAAGGAAAGATGGGGTATGAATATTATTTTCTTATTTCAAAATATTTACCATCAAACATTTTGTAGCATTGCAGCATAATAGCCAACAGAAAGATTAGGAAGTAACTGAAGGTTTTACAATGTATTCACCAAATGTATCTCTATATATTGTATTTGATGACATGAACTGTTTAGCAATGTCACTGATACCAGTGTTGTCGGGTATGACAACAGCAACATAGTTCAAACTGCATTGGCCAGTTATATTTCAAAGCCATTTGTTTAACTTCAGTTTACTAAACCTGTATTCTGATGAAGCAGAAACCACTAATAACATCCAGCATATGGTTTCCACTTGGCTGAAGAGCACTTGCTTCACCAGGTGAGATTTTGTAATGCATTCTGTACATTGCTGAGATATGGAAATGTTTCATTTTTGATGGATTAGCTTATCATTGAGTTCTGGATATGATTTGATTTCTTTGGCATCTTCATATAGGAGAACTCAAGTTAGCAAAGCAACTGATATGCCCTACTACTTAGTGCTATTATATCTTTCCATTTCTTGGTTTGTCATGTCCACAGCAGCAAAGATCTGTTATTAAAAATATTACTCTGGTGTTGCAATTATGCAACTGTATAGGAATTGACTCATTTGATAATTTCTTTGGCATGTGTCTCATTCTTTGGAGGCTGATTGTTCTTGAGTCACTTCTCACCCAGATTTTCTACCTCCAAAGATGACAGAGCTTATTCAGTCCACAGACTCTTTAGTTGCTTGCATTGTGTATCTCTCAGCCATAATATGTCTGATACTGTACAATTTCATCCCTGTAAAAAGCAACCAAATTCTATGATTTGAAAGATATTCTTGTCCAGAACAGAGCAGCATTTTTACTCAATTGCTTGGATAGGCTATTGGCTCTTACTGGTCTGAGCTTTACCTTGCATCAACATCACCATCAATTTGGTGAAGATCCAAAACAAAGTGATATTTATTGATCTCAGCATTTATCATTTTCAGCCTTGTTAGCCATCTTGTAAGGTGCATTGTTGGTATCTTAAGTGACGTACCAGAATTACCATTATTGCCAATGCAGATTTTTGAAATAGCTGTTTTGCTTTTGCTGACAGAAGATATTAGCTCTTTCAGTGTCCCCATAACATCAAACATCATTACAAAACGAAACAGATTGAGTGAGTGAGTTGGGACCACAGTGAACATAAAGGATGTGGTGGTTCTTGGGCAGTCTTTATTTATTCCTGACATTTCTAACTCCATCACAGGTCTGCTAAGACTGGGAAGAGGCAACAAATATTTTCAGATCATCAGTAGTGAGCTTAGCTGTACCTTCCCCTTGTTTTGCCATTGTATTCATAGCACCCTTGTATAAAGGTTCCAGTTCAGCATATCTATGGTACCATCAACAATGATGGAAAATATTTGATAGTGTTGCAGAATGTTATGACAACAGTTTGAACTGGTGTAGTTTTGCTGCTACTTCAGTCATGGTATAAGTGTGGCTGGATTTCACATTGCACATTCAATAACTGCTGTAGATAGCTATGTTCCTCAGCTGGAATATCTTGCCTAGTTAAGTATTTGACAGCCTAAAAAAATGACAACAGATGCTCTCAGTTCTGGTGTTTGAGCTATGCATTTATAGGATGAGCCGCCTTAATGTCAAGTTGCAATGCAGCAGAGTGATTGGACTTGGACATCTGATGAGCTTCAAATTGTTTTAAGGTTTGCTTCCAGTTCCAAAGTCCTGGCTTTGTAAATGTAGATTCAGCAGATTTGTCAAGATCAACAAGTCCCCTAGCTCTGCTTGATGCACAAACTAAAAAAAATTATGCCACAGCCAGGTGAACAGCTCTCACATCATTGAATGTCCCTATATTTTAAAGACTGCTTTTCCACTTCCTTAAGGGATCAAAAGGAGAAATAAACAACCTGTAGTCACATGTTCAGTTATCACAGTAAAACTACAAATTAACATGGTCCAACATTTGGCTGTCCAAGGCTTAGGTAGAAAGTTGTAATTGCTCAGTTTGGGTAAGATCTAGAATGACCAGCTTGACCAATCACTACTATGGCCATTATTCATCTAAGCTATATCTGGCAACTATTAACATTCTGACATTTGAGAATCTCTTCTAAATGGGGCACTGGTCTAGAATTAAATGGAGTGGGTTCCATTCTGGTTGAATGGTTGTTTCTGCATTCAAGCTTTTTTTCATAAATGTGTGATCAGGCTTGCATGCATGTGTTGAGGGCATTGGCATTATGTAATAAAAATGGAAATGCTATTCTAGGGTCTGTAGCTGATTACCGTAAAATGTAACTGCCTTTAACAATTCCAAGGTTGCTGACTCCATTGAGGGTTAATGTGGTGGGTATTTTTACTCCGTAAATATATGCACTATCCATTAATCACTTAAAAATAGATAAGAATATTAAAACTTTTCAGCACCTCTAGAAAAAGAAAGCTTATACTGCTCATGGATACAGAAAATATTTTAATATAATTAAAAACATTTATTGCCTGTAAATCTGATGAATCAGATACATAGATAAAATTATATAGCATTGAAAAGTAAAGAGGCCACATACCCCTTCCCTATAATTTAGTCTTTGGCTACATTTAAAGCTTGGTGTATGGACATGTCCATATCTATTTATTAGAAATAGTTTTAGAGATCAGTATTGGTTGTATAGGATTTTTGGTTTCTTCCCACACTTCACAATGAAGCTTTCTAGTATGCTCTTTCATTTCACATCATATGTTGAAGAAGTAAATGGGAAACCACTTCACCTGTTCATTTCCCTGATATGGCTCAGAGCCATAGACCTGCGCATAGGCAGATTACTAATGATGATGATGACTGGTTGTTTCATATCTAAAATCTGTCTGTAGAGGTCTGAGAGCATTTGGAACTGTTGTAAGGACATTTTGTGTACATATTTAAAATTGTTATTAAAAACTTCAGCCTAGAGGTAACTATATAGATTCGAAAAAAGTAAATAGACACCCAAATTTGTAGCAACACTTGTTTATTATGGAACTGTACATTACACTGTTAAAATATCAGGGAGGGGGTAATACTTTCAGCTCTTTGCCTTGGCCAATGCAGAAATATATATATACTGATATTGTTTGGCTGAGATCAGCAATCCTGGTCTGCAGGATTACAGCCCATCTCTAGTGTTATAGAGGCCCATAAAGTGAGTTTGTGGGGCATTTTTGCACGGATAGTTGAGAATGGTCCACAAGCTTAATAGGTTCATATCTGGTAATTGGCCAGACCATGGCAGAGTTTGAGCCCCTGAATCTTTTTCCATCCTTGCATTGTGCAGGCAGTGTGAGATGGGCTTCCATCTCCTATAAATAAAAATACTGCCCTTTTAGACATGACCATTGGCATAGATAAGCAAAACATAAACGTCCCTTGCAGAGAATATTGAGGCTTCAGGAAGAAGCTACAGTTCTTTTGCAGACCAGCTGTGACTATTTGGTGACCAAATTCATTCACTACACTATGACAGACAGACCACCATATTCTGTTGTGTTTGCAGATGGTTCAATGAAAATTTGTGATAGACTGTGTTACATCCATACATGATCACTGTCAAAATGTGAAAACCTAGACTCATCAGACACCACATCTTTGTTGGATATGCCAGATCATTTAGCAAATTCTCTTTCAACCAGTCTGAATATGCAGAATATATATATATATTGCAGTTTGCTTAATTTGTTCTAAAATCACATACTATGACTCAAAATCTATAAACACTCAATTTTCCTGTTGTGCATTTATATATATATATATATATATATATGTTACTGCAACTTTTGGGTGGTACTGTAGTTTTGTTAAATTGTTATCGATAGATATGTGTGATCGCTTCTAAACATTCCGTTCGGAAGTTAGTTATTGAAAAATTCTAACCGGCATCAAGATAAAAATGACAGCATCGGGGAATTATTAAGCAGAAAAAGTGAAGAGGGTTTGCTGCATACACCGGACAGATACCTGTCTTGGCCTGTTCTTCATTTAGCGCCATGAGAAATAACAAGAGGGCATCTTTATAGGGCGATTGTGGAACAGCGAGAGTCTCTCCGTGGACGGTGGGAATATTGTGTAGCCGAGGTACAATTTAAAGACAAATATTTGAGTTTTAGAAGAAACAAACTTTTTTTTTCTTCTTGTTTTAACTTGCTTTATTTGGAGCGTTGTTTGTCTGGCCCAAAGCTGGCAGCTCTGTTTAGCGGTGCAGAATTAATCAGACGACTGTTCAGTCTGGGCTACATTTGGTCAGCCTCCTGGAGGCCGGCTGACAACTGCTGGTAAATCTTCCGATGAGAACAAATCACAGACTCAGACGAATGCGTTGTTGCTGGAGTCAGGAGATCTGCTAAAAATCACGATGATTGTTTTTGTTTGTTTGTTTGTTCGTCTGCATATCGTCTCCCCCCCCCCCACAGCTGCGGAGATCTGGCGACCGGGGTAGAGCAGACGTAAACATGGTCTGCCTCGTTCCGGTTCTGGCTGCGATTCCCGCTCCTCCGTGCACGCTAGAACTGCCGACGGGTGCTTCTATGCCTCGCTGGCGGCGTCTTAGTGTAGAAATAAACTGTAGACTTAAGAAATTAATTTGGTTTTGTACAATTCGCATAATCCCCGGACACTCGGCAGCCTGAATATCCGCTAACCGAAGCAGTAGTTTAAATAAATCATTGTAAAAGAGCGCGTCGTATGGAAAAACAGGTTATAACGTATGGGGTTATCTCCCTTGTAGCTATTTCTGTTGGATACGAGGTCTTCATCTGCAGCAGGTAATCGAGCAGAGACTGTTCAAATATCCAACTGTTTCGTCTTAAAAATTGTTGTTTTTGCGGGGAGAGGGCCTCCGCTTATAAAATCTGAAACTCTAGAGACTTGGACTTTATCACGTCAGGGTTTAAATCGAGGGCGAGCCGGTTACATACAAGCGGCCACTTTATAGGTGAGAAGACGCAAGCTGTGAAATTTCTCTAGTCTCGGAGCGCGGATCTCCGAGCACGTGAACGATTTAAAAAAAACAGCTAATGTTTCGCCTCACCACATGACATAAATGATGATGGATGGACGAAGGGATCAGTCGGAGGGAGTCCACTCACACAGGTTGCTTGGGATGATGACGCTTCATCTTGCTTCGGAAGAAATCGGATTATCTCGGCGCGTTTCACGCGCTACCTCCCGACTAGCCGTTAATGTTTGATGAGCGCTTTTCGTGTCCCTGCCAACCTAATCGTGATCGCTTAATCGCCAGTCCCGTAACGGCCCGACGTCGCCATCTATCTCTTTTTGAAATGTTTCTGCTGGGACGTGCGGGAACCCGCAGGCGAAAAAAAGACAAACCGTAAAACAACGCCATACAGAGGGCTTACTAATTTCGAACGGTAAAGAAGTATTGGTGATTGTGGATACCAACAGACCCCTGAGTGCAGGTCTTGGTAAAGAGTCCAAGATGCCAGGTACGCGGTCGTCTTGCTGCCTATCGAAACCTAGCGGCGGATTACCGTGTCATTGTGAAAGTGTATTCAAGTTCACGTCTATAAATGTTTTACTAATAATATGTTAAAACTTTCTCCGTTAATCTTTTGTTTCTTTGACAATGTCCTCTGTATCTTTTTGGTTTGTTTGGTTTTCTTTCTTTGGTACCTCCTGAAGACTGCATTTTTACTCTTATTTCCTCAAGGCTCACAATTTCCTATATTTTCCTGCTAATATTACCATTTGTAAATCTTTTAGTTTTACGAATTATCCTAAGCGATCCTTATTTTCCTCTAATTGTTATACCAATATTATCTTTAAAAAATTTAATTTTTTTTTATTTAGGCTAAATCATCGTATCTTTGTATATCACAAATTTTATTTTAAAAAACTAATCTTTGAAATATAAAATTATCAACTTACCAACCAGTGCAGTGAAAACACACACACGCACATATGTATCGTTTCATTTTTCATTATCCTAAGCGGTGCTTTACCTCGTGGATTTTATCTACATTTTCTTTTTAAAAAAATTTTGTGTTTTAGTAACGTGAACGCTTCTGTTTACTTACTTTACACATTGTCAGCAAATATATTATTATTTATTTATTTCAATTATCTTCGCGACCAACTAGGTGCTTGATGTTCCCGACTGACAGCAGTTAAGGCGATACTTGTGAACTCTGTGGAGCCATTCTCTGGAGTGTAGGTACCATTCGCCAAGACGATTTCTGTCTCATCACTGTTCAGCCATGAGTAGTATAATGGCTTTGACGCGGCGAACAGCATCGCCTAGATAAACTTTGGCTTTCAACCCCGTTAGATGTCAAACCATCAAGAAATTTTTGTTCGTAAAAGCTGAACGAAACATTAAGTTGTAGAAAATTTACTGGTGATGTCTTTTTAACAGATTGTAGGTTTAGTGACAGTTTGCCATTTTGGTTAGAGGTGAGCGATGATAATTAGTTGTTGCATAATGATCATGATTTATTTTGCTAGTTGATGGTACTTTTAGACCTGTGTTATATTTTTTGTTTTATATTTATATTACCTGTCATACCAACAGAGCTATCAAGTTTCAAATGTCTTGCTTCACAACTATTTGATCCAGAAAATTATTATCAATAAATAACATGATTACTGCCAGAATCTCATTCTATGTAAAATATTTTTCTGTTGTACTAATTATCTACATTTATTTTGTTAGCACCATTATTGGAATTAACAGGATTATTATTATTCAGAATTCTGTGATCTAAATTTAAATTTTCAGACATTAAACTCTAAGCATTTTGGTTTAAAATGTTTCGTGTCTAAACTAGAAGATACTAATGAATTATCTTTTTGACTGAAACCAAACTTATTTACATTCATTTAATACTTAAAATTAAATAGAAACTTTGCTGATTATATAGATAGCTTCAGCTGATTCTATAAGTGACTTTGCCAATCTTCAGGTAGCTGCAGCTGATTATCTACAAAAGTTTAACCATTTCTTTAAATAATTTTTGTTTTGTTTTTTAATTAAATAACCATTACATTATATTATATAATCTAGAGTATAACTTAGTTTTATACATTTTTATTGATTTTTTATAATCTTTTTTTTGTATCTTCAATTTGATTGATAATATAGTTATTAGATAAGATGTTAAACCAACTGTACTGGTGATAATTGATGTGATCGTAAGTGGAGAAAAAATAGATAAATGTCACACCACATGAAAGCGAGACAGCAATAACAATGCAAAGTAAATAAATTATTTTACTAATTTTTTAACCTTTATTAGCTTTTCATAATCCATAATCCTGAATCTTTTTTCTAAAAATTATTTTAGTTTAATTTAATTTATTTCATTAAGAACAATAACACAAAATTTTATATCTACATTATCTTGAAGTCTAATTTCATCTGTAACTTTTAATTTATTAATTAAATAATTTTTATGATTATCCCTTGAAAATTTTTATTTGTTTGTAAATATTTAGTTTATTTAAACTGACTACAAATAATGCTGTTTCTATTTTGAAGTTCAAAAGTGTTATAAAAATATTTTTATTAGCAACACTGCTTACTGAACCAAAATTTTTAAATATATTTTTTAAAAATTAGTTGGAGGCAAATCGAGGAATCAAAATAATAAACATTTTGGTTAACTTTATTTCAACATCTTCAAAGTGTCCTATGTTTTTTAACTAATTCTAAATTCAAAAATTCTATTTATTAGATTTATTAGGAAGAGTATCTTTCATCTCCTTAATTTTTACCACATTTTTCTACATCAAAGTTTGCTTGAGGTCTTTCCATTTAATAATTAAAGGATAGCAGCAATTATTGGGATTTTTCAATGGTGAATTAGGGCCAAGTATGAAACCTTTACCAACAAATCTACATTTTAACTTTTCACATATACAAAACCATTAGGTAAATATCTTTTTTTAAAAAAATATTTTCAGCTGAAATATCTCCTAGCAGACATGTGCAACCTTTACCGTTTTGTTTTTTTTTTTTAGATATAAACCATCTCCAAGATCAAGATCCAATCCTTTACCTACAGCTTTTTTATCCACCAGCATGAGCCAGTCCTCCAAGAAAACTCGTATCTATTGCACCTAAAGATGGTAAAATACCTCCACCAGCATTGTTTCGTATATCTTCATCAAACCTCCATTAAATCTATACAAGTCCTTTGGTTGCAGTGATGTCATGACTATAAAACTATTACCAGAAAAATTTTAGGAAGTAAACTCTCTCTCAAACTCTAAACAGATCCAATAAGAACAGGTAAAAACCCTCCTTCCTCATATGTTCCATTTCTGACATGCTATGTTTTAGATCAAAACCTTCACCTTCTTTGAGTTTATTTTTTTGTTTCTGTGTAATAAAAATAAGAAAATCACCATGTAATTGATCTTTATTCAGCCTCAAAGAAACTTTCCCAAGTGCTGCTCTCGTTGATTCTTGCTTTTGATATTCACTTAGATTGTTCCATTTATTCAGCAGAAAGTTTTATAGAAGAAATTTAAAGACGTCAATTTATTACCATGAGGGCCTGAGTCTCTGCAGGACTATTTTGGTTAAAAGCAAACGTAAGCTTTACGTCAGCTAAGTTATCTTCTAGCCTTTAGGATTGTCTACTTACATCAAACAATCAGAACTCAAAAGGTATAAATTGATTACCAGAAATCATATCATCTGTCCCATAAAACTTATCTTTAAAGTCTTACCATTTCTTTACTAATTTGTAAAATTATTTTTTTCTAAAATCTACATTAGATCAAGTGCGGGTTGGGTTATCTATCATTATTTAGAAAAACACAAGTGTTGGTAATTGAACAGTTATTAAATATAGAAGAATTTGCTTCTTGTTTATTATCTTTAGCAGTTTGAAATTCCAGTGCGGTATATTTAGGCTTTCTGCTCCTGCTGAATGATGATCATCTAATCAAAATTAGTTTTTCTGAAACTTAATTGAATCACATTGTTTATTAGCATAACCAGTATTATGTTGCTTTACTTTCATGCATCTTAACAAGAAATTAATTTTTCCAGCATCAACCCAGTTTGTTCACAAAACCCAAAGATATGAATTAGGAGGAGATAGAAACTAAAGTTATCTTTGGGGTTCTATTTTTTTATGTAATCTGTCTGCTTTACATCTTATATTTGCATCTGTAGCTGCTTCACTAGTGTCTTTACACCAACATTGATTCAATCTCTGGGACTTAGCAAAATTATCTAGTTAGGTTATCAATCTTCTCATATTTGCTGTTTAGCCCAGATAAAATATAGTCTCAATTTCTTTACCAGCTAAAGTATATTTAATCTGGCTATGTTTTTATTTATTAAACTTATATTATCAACTCAACATCAGCATAATCCGTATTATCAGCTTTTAGAAGTTCTCCTTCAAACAATAATCCAGCTTTATGTAATAACAAATGTACATCTTGATTTTGAATTGTAATATCAATTTCTGCACCAGGATTATTTAGATTTGTCCCAGTCTAGACTCATACTTATGAAACTAATTTATTTATAGTTTCATCAATAATGAGATTTCAGATATGTCATTGTATTCCTTTTAATATAAAAAAATATATAAGCAATCCAATTGATCTTATTGCGACTTTAGCTGATTTTCGGAAATCCTTTGTCTATTTTCATTTCATTAAATTTTTTTAAAAACTTTTCTTTGAGTCTTAGTTCTTGATTCAGAAATTAAAGCATTTTATGTTTTGAATAGAAAATGTAATTTGTGAATTGCTAGAACTTTGAATGTTAGAATAATTATTATTTTTTTTGTTTTGGATTAACTTTTAAAAGAATCATAAGTGTTTTTTTACTTTAGTGATACTTTCAGCAGCATCTCTAATAGCTTTTATTGCTTTTGGATTATCAAAACATATCTGGCCATTCTATTCAAAGTATCGATCAATCTTCTTCCTATGTTATATTTTTCTTTCCACTCTCTTCTTCTCTTAAGCATTTAATTTTTTAAAAATCAAACTTTTTAAAACAACTCTGCACTTGTTTGAAATGCAATCTAAGTGATAAACCTCATTTAGGAGATCTATACTATTTCCATTCTGATCTGTAATCCGAATTTGAATGCTTTAAATAACATTTATTAACTGGTAAATTGCATTTTAGGTTTTTTCAACTATTTTATATCCAGGTGAAATATCTTGAAAAAAATGAATATAATGTTGGAGAGAGAGAGAGAGAGCTATGTCCATTAAATATATGAGTCTTTTATTAAACCACATTGTACAAGAATAGAATAGGAATTGATAAAATATTAACCAGATTATCGGTTTCATTGTAACCAAAATATCAAGTCTTAGCGTTAAATCCTAATAGAGTTCTTAAACTATTCCCTGCAGTAAAAGTCAACTTTATAGTTTGAACTAATAACAATTAGATTTGAGAGTAGCATTATCAGCTTTAATAGTAATATAATATTCTTTCTTAGCTGAATCTCAATGACTGTTATTTTTTATCTTGCTGCTAATTTGTATGACTTCAAGCAAACTTTTATCTAAAGTTATTGTAGTCGAAGTTGATCCACTATCGGCACTTATTTTAAAATGTTACTTGTGTTATTAACATTTGGAAAAGAGAGAGTAGTACATCTCAAGATCAATCATAGTAATTTCATATTGTTTTTTAGAGTCTGAATCTAGTGTTGAGTAAAATGAAACTATAAGAATCTTTGGGGTTTTACTAATTGTTTTTGTGTTTTTGCTCTTGTGGTAGTTTATGGGAAATATATTATTATGCCTGGTACAAAATGATTCTCACAAATTATGACCTTTACTACTATTCTTTTAAATTCATTCTTTTATAATAAAAGGAAAACAGTTAATTTTTAACTGTTTATCTATCTTAATTTGTTTAGTTTCAGGCTCACTTCTACAGTTACTTCCTTCTGTAAACTCCAGACTATCAGAAGAACAATACTCACCATAATTGCTGTATGAATCAGCATTACTATCTACGGAATTTTTAGTTTCAGCTCTAAAGATTACAAGTGCAGATTTTGCATAATCTGATACAACATAATAACAAAAAATGCCGTAATATGTCTATTATAATATTTTGTGCTTTTAGCATCTACAGAGTACTTCTAATCTTGTTGCAAATATTTTATTCTAATTTATTATTATACATTTTAGGTAATTTAAGTAAAATTGGTGGATTTTTACTGAATCTCTGTTTTGTGAGGTTTTTCTCATCGCTATGATTAAAAAAAAAACATTTTGAGCATATAAAGGTATTTTATTTGTTGTTTTCATTCTAATTAGTCTAGATAGACTTTAAATTAGACTATAAAGAGTTTGATCTTGTGTAGTAAGGAGATCTACATGTTCTTTTGCATTATTTAAACTGGTAGTTTTCTTATTTTCATCACATATTACCTGAGATGCTGTTGCTTTCAAAATTATGTTGATTAACAACAGGGTGAGAAATGTCTTCCATATTTAATTCAGATTCATATTTTTGCTATTTGTTCCCCTGTTAGCAACTGGATGTTGATGTGAAAGTATAAGTATACATCACAGAAAACATTTCTGTTCTTTATTTTGAATATTTAGTAAGGTTTTTTTTTTTTAAGCTGAGTAATTCTATATATGACGACTTTTTAAGGCGATCATACTTATTTTAAAATTAAATTTATCAGGCATACTTTTCAGTGACTTCTCACTATTTTAATTTCTTTAAATTATGCATATAATATAAATTAAAATATACAATTATAATGCTTTCTTAACTTAAAAAATATCAAAAAAGACACTGAACTCTTTAGATTTAGATGTCATGATTTCTAAATAAGAAACATAACCATCAAGAGCAGTGTTTACAACTCACATTTAATTAACTTTTTTATAATACGTACGAGTCAATTTTTTCTCCAACTTAACATCGGACTGTCTTTTCAAATTTTTGTCTTTTTTCCCATCAGCCTAACTGGCTTAAGAACTGGGTGTGATTGTTAAGAAGCAGGTGACATAAAACTTCTAATTGTCTCCGTTTAATTAAGCAAGGTTTTGGCTCTGGAACCTATTTATTACAACCTATATTTTTTGAAGGCATTTCTCATGAGTTTTTATTATGTGGATTTTCATCAAGAAGATTTTAAGAATTGTGGTTCAGAAATAAAGTATAAAATCTGTGGCTTAGTTTCTTCAAATAAATTGTTAAGGACCTTTTTTTTGTTATGTATTTTTAATTTTCTAAATCTTTGCAGTTCAAAATATTCTAAAAAAAAATTTTAAAAATAAAGATTTTATTTCTTTGTAAATTTCTTTTCTTAAAATACTACTTATAAACTATCCTCAAGTCCAAATACTAGTATTTGTTGAGTCTATTAATAGTTCCATCAAATTCTTTGTCATTTTAAGTGTTACTCTACTAAAATAATTAATACAGCAGTTAATTTTTGTTGGAATATCATTTGGTAAATTTCTCTAAAGAATTGAAGTTAAAATTTTATTTAGTTATGTAAAATGTATTCAATGCTTTTTTTTCTCTTTTAAACAGAAGCTGTAATGGAGGATGTGGGGTTGAAATGAAAGAGAGTAAGCATTTACTGTAGATTGTAAATTGAAACACCCGGGTGAGTTGACGCAGATGCAAATGGATCTTATAAACTTTCCAATAAAAAAACAGGTTTTAACTTTCTACTTATAGCCAGACATAAAGCAGTCTATTGATTAATGTATAAAACTCTCAGCCTTTATGATGATGTTATCATATATGCAGTCGGCCTAACATTTTAGGTCAAGCCTCTAGTATTCTATAAGGCGGTCTTTGCATCAAATACACTTCCTTAAATGCTGTTAGTTTATAAATAACCTAGCAAACAAATTTAAAATATTATTTTCTATAAAAATTTTAATTAGATTGAAAGTTGATTTTAGGCCAGCATCTATTATGAATCAGCATCAAGGGTGCCTATAATTAATAATTGAATGTTGAATTTATAATAGATATTCCCAGCTGGGAGGGGGTGTACTTCCGTGGCTGTGCTTGCGTTTCAATAGTGTCAAATTTGTTTCTGGGCGAGGTAGGCAGGACAGATCAGTGTGAAGTACGACCGTACAACTGACATCTCGCTGGGGGCTACCTGTCGCCCTCTAATGGGTGCAGCTCCCATCCAGGAGCTGATAGTTTAGCATTGGGTTTCTCACTTTTTAGATAAACTAGTGTAAGTTTAGGGTTCTGTGGCGCAACGTTTGAGATGAAGAAATCATTTGCACTCAATTAGAAACAGTATAAAGTTTGACATATTTTATTTTGTGCAATATCTGGACAGCGTTCAATGCATTTAGTGACGTATCAGCGCGGGGGCTGCCACCTACTGGCCCTAACGTCGATTACTGAGCATGGCCGCTTCTGGCTCGTACAACGGCGACGCAGTCTCGTGCCAAGGCTCGACCAGTTTCAAAATGGCTCCGGGAGCATCTGGTCGGCATCTAAAGAGCTCATCCCAGACACGTTCTAAGGGTTTGAGGTTTCGGGAAGCAGGCCGTGGAAGACTTTCTTCGAGGTGTTTTAGCACTATTCTTGTAAGATGGCCTCTTGCATTATCGTCCATGGAGGTATATCGATTATCGTGACTGTACAAGTAGTATAGCCGCCCTGATGACCCCATCTCGGTAACGCTGACCTGAAACGGTTCCACAAACGCCGACTAGAACACCGTCACCCCCCCCCAAAAAAGGTGTTTCCGTAAACCGTTACAGTCGGAATAATATTGGTTTGGTCTCCGATAATCACGTTAGCGAGCACCGGCAAAGTGAAAGTTGAATATACACGTGTCAGAGAGGAGATGGTGGCTCCATTCTGCCAAATTACAGACTAAATAAGTCTTAGTCCACTCCAATTTTTGCTTTACAGTCTGCAGTGTAGAGATTAGCAGAGTTTAGCCGATTCTGTAGAGTCTGGTCGGAGGTACGGGTCCCGACAAACCTGCCGCAATTCAGTTTGAATGGAGCGAGTGTCGAGACAGTGCATTTACGTCGAGTCAGGTTGGTGGTGGAATTTTTATCCCGAAAATCAGTAATTTTCCGTCTCTTGAAAGTCTTTTGTGAAATGAACCGGTTTCTCCGCACCTCAGTCAATGTCAAAGATACGCTCTGTGTTACACCAAGTTCAGCAACTACGTCTGTCTGTCTAATTCCCAGTCCGTGGAGAGGTATGGCTAGGTATCGCCGCTCATCGGCAAGCCGTCGTCAAAGAACCCTGACTCCGAACGTTCAGTGACTTTATTACGTGGACATTTGTGGCAGACTTTATACACAATTTGACCACTGCTATACAAATATGGGATCACCTGACAGTGGTGTGACTTTTGCGGCTACACCCCAACCTGGAGACAACGAGCCACGTGTAGGAATCAATATCAGCACGCAACTCATCTTGGGTTGAAAAAAAGAGTCGAAGGATGGTTATACGACACAAAAATGGCCAAGGAAACTGCAAACAGTCATACAAGAGCTCCGTCACAATATATCCCCATACTGTTTTGTTCCTTAGTTTAACTGACTACGGATAAACACAATTATTCGTTATTTCATTCACTGTTAAGCAAAAAATACACGCAGGTCTTATGGTTAAGTCAGACATAGGGAATTATAAATAACTTAAATACAACTGTGTCTATATAACTAGTACAGTTCCTTGTCATGCCTTCGCCCAAGTAAAAATAATTGTCACCAATTTGCATATCCGGCCATCGATATTGTTATAAATAGGCTGCCAAGGTAGGTAGGTCGCAGGACGTCCGGAACGTTGATTTTTAGTGGTTGTACTCTGCACTCCAAGCAGTCAAATTACCTACGGACAGCGGACGATCGGAAGGGATATGGCGTACACACTGACCAACGTATTACCCGCTCCTGGGTAAGTGAAGACATATCACAGCGATCACGTGGTTTCAGCGCTGAATTCGCAGTGACTGCCAGTCTTTTCCAGCTGTTTCAGCGTCGACTCACCGCAATTGCTCCCGTGCAAATTTGGTATTAAATTTAGTGGACTTGTTCCCGTAAGAAATGTTTGAAGGGCTCGTCTAACCGCCTCACACTGGGACTGTAACAGATTTTGCTGGTAATTTATCCTTTCAGTCGTACACAGGTGAGTTACTGGAGAAGCTTCAGCTGACTTGAACTGCTGTGTCCCCGTGGTAGAGCTCTCGCTTTGAAGACCCCGTTTTAGATCTCTTCCACGTATCAGATTTCTTTTCAGTTGCCTTCAGTAACCCAGGTCGCTGAGTCTGATATTTCTAAACGCTCTGACTATTGCAGAGTTTTCTATGAAATTCCAGGAAAACGGATGCTAGACTCGTTCTAATATATGAACGCCTCTCGTTTTAAAAACAAATTACGATACGACCTTAAAAGCGGACGCAAAGTCAGTTTCAGTTCGCCTCTGTAAAGAAAATGGAGATCATCATCACGTGGGATTTAGGGTGCTTAAGTACCCTGTAAAGATGGTGTTTTTGGTTCATTATGTTTAGTTCATATTTAATGATTAAGTTTGTCTGGCAGGATGATGATAGCAGCAAAGCGATGTATTAAATGTATGCAAGTGTTGAAATACAAAGTTTAAACGTGCAGTCATTTATTTGTGAGAACAGGCGAGGAAAGTTAGATAAACTTATCTTGTGCAGTTTTATATCGCAAGAGCGAGTAGACGGTGGGGAAGAAGAAACTTTGGTGAATAGTTGGTGTAGGCATCATATAAGTAAAGCTGAGGGAGCCCTCTTTCTAAATAATGATAGCCATTCCATGTTGGCGTGGTCGTAAACCGCTTCCGTCTCACCGGTCACTTGGCTGGTAGCAACCAGAGACTCCGTCGTTTGGAATTCGGCACACGTCTCTGGGGCAGCTAACGATTAAGGCCCAACCATAACGCGTCAGAAATGATTCGCGTCAGAAATGATGATGTAAATTAATACAGACAAAACTCGAAGATCTGCAAATGCCTCTGGAGGACAGGTCTGCACGTCTGACCACGAAGCACCCGTATTTCTTTCCCGGTCAAGATTTTCCTCTTTTCTCTTCCCGCCATGCATCAATTAACAAAATTCCGTTGCCAAAGGCCATCTCATCCGGGAAAACAGAAGAAGAAAAAACGTTCGTTCGGTTTATAAGGCGAGTCGAGCAGCAACAACAACAACAATAATAATAATAGGGGGAAATGTATTGTTACAACGCTTTCTTTGGTTGAATGACTGATGTCTACTTTGGCGGAAGAAATAATTATTTAAAATATATCCACAAAACAAACAAACAAATATTCAGATAGTATTTTGGTACATCTTACAAACGTCTAAACGGTAATTAAATAAAACAGATAAATACTTGAATATTATTCGGATAAAGCCAAAATAAATATTTTTGTGGTATTTAAATAAAGCAAATGTCTTTCAAATAATAATGATATCATATTATCAAATCTCTGATACAGTCCAAGTAAATACTCTTTTAAAAATAGTGTCGCATCAACATTGTTTTACATGTCGATTCCAATCAGATGTAATCGTATGGGTCACTCGTTGTTCTCGCATTCTGCTGACGTCAGTGGCCGCGTGTGTGGACATTAGGCAAGTGTTCACGTCGCCATGACCGCAAAAATGTGCAAAATACTTTTGAGATGGACACGTTTTGCACGTGCAAATCACACACAGCGTGTACTCGGGTCCCGCGCGCAAACCCTCCGGATAGTCGGCTGGTCTTCTGGCGCCGAGGACCAGCCCTGGATGGACGTGTTTTGAAGTCGCTGTCCACAGGCCGACCTCAAGCAGACTTTGCAACCGATTTCAGCAGAAAACAAAGCGCCGGGTTCAGGTGGGCCGCGTGTCACGTTACAGCCCCCCCACACACACACACCAGACCGTGGGGGGGGGTCAGCTACGGCACTTGCGGGATGAGTTCAGCGCTGCTACTTCCGAGTGTCCACCGGCTACGCCGGACATCCGGTCCGGACTCGTCCACCTGTGTGCGGCAACGTGTAGCGAGCTGAGCTCCCGCGGTGTCAACGACGCCGCCGCCGCCATCTTGAACAGTATGTTTCGGTATCATTCAGACACTGCAAACAGTAGAGTGGTTGGTCACCTCTGGCGTCGGTTTGCTTTCCCCTTGTCTCGAGGTGTTCAGACAGGGTCTCCAGTCCGACTTCTGTTCACCTATCACGACGCCGGCCATGTCAGCTTCCGTGCAGCTCAGCTCTTCAGTATGTCTGGTTGGGCACATTCTAAGAGGCGCTAACAGTAATAATACTTCTTGAGGGTGTTTATTTCTTAATTCACAGCGAGTTTCCCAACGTTTAGAGGAATAAATTATACGCGTGAATGGCTTTTTGTAGGAATAAGAAGTCAACGAGCGAAGTAAATTACCTGGCGAAGGTCTTACGTTCCAACGCAATAACCCCGGGAGGTTGGAGAAAATGACACAAGACTCGCTCCCCTAACCCTCCTCGTAAATGTCTGTGCATCCGTCTCTCCAGCTCGATCGCGCGTTTGTCGGTTATTTGGGCGAGATTTGACCTTTCTCGGCCACAGCCGCGCAAATGATTGCACAGGTTTATTGCCTAATGGTCGGTTATTATTAAACGATTTCTTATTAAATAGTAAATTCGAGACGGCGTATAGAAAGTCTTGGTGCACGCGATAAATCAGAAAACAAATTCAAAAATACCGTCCTGTGTGGACGATCGAGTTCGTGGCTCTCTCGCCTCCGACTGAAGCGCTGCCAGTTTACCAACGACCCGTTCAATTCTCTGCGGGCCGTAGCTGTCTAATTACTATAGACGTCTGCTATATTCAGGGATGCGATTTTCTCTCCCAATTCCCCCAGAGTTCTTGCTCGATAATTTCTTTGTTTCGTTTCTTTAAGTAATCACCCCGGTCTTTTATATTCCAAACAATATATAGTTGGGAATCGGGTTCGCACGCGGTCCCGATCTTACCAGGGGTCTTACGGTGATCGGAACGCTCGGCCTGCTGTTGGGGCGACGTGATTAAGGCAGGCCGCCGAGACTGGCGGTTTAAAGAATTATCTGTAATACTTCTCGTATGCGGTTTATTGGATGCTCTTCCAATGTTGTTTCCAATCCGAGTATCTAAATGAGCAATCTTAGCTTGTTGAAGCGAGGCCAATGAATTGAGTGTTCTCTGCGTCTCCCGAGAATTGTCGTTGCGTCAGCTGACCGGTCATTTTGGAAAGTAGAACCCTGATTTAAAAAATCTGTGTAGCTCAGCTGGAATCGGGGTAATACGAGCTACTGTTTTAAAAAACTAGTTAATAATAACTGTTTTAGTACAGACCTTCTAAATATCTGTTATACAGGTATTTACTGAATTTTAACGCAGAATAAAAGGAAACAATGAAGCAAATCGAAACGAAACTAATCCGGCTACCTTTATAACGTATATTTTAATGATATTTTAGGAGCGATACTGTAAGATTTTCATAAGAAATACATAAAATAAAATATTTGGTCATTTAAATATGTAATAAGTTCGGGAAAAAAATAAAGGCCTTTTCTCCTTCCAGAAAAATAAAAAGGGAAGGCTGACGCGCCGTATGACATTGGATCATTGGATACAGAATGAGCCATTTGGCAGATATTACATAACAAACAATCTGATTGGTTGATTCAAGACTATGTCATGTTGACCTCCCCGCCGTTACATTAGAAACCATTAGGTTCGACCCATTCTCGCTTTGTTCTCATGTAATTTTGGAAAAATTAAGAACGTTAAGAAACTGCTTTTTACCCTTAGAATAATTACTTTTTGGTTTGGCCGACATCGTCACGGTGCGGTTTAGCGACAGTGACACCTGCAATCTTTCTTTTTTTAAAAAAAATTAACAATATGAATTATAATGCAGGTCATGAGTGTAGCTAAACTGCAAAATAAATCTATTTAGTTTTATTTAATAATGAATTAGATGCATCTTGAATTCCTGCGTATAATATTAATAATAATAATAATAATAGTGATGATGATTTATTAAGTCTAACCGTGTTAATAAAAAGTGTTATTTTTTTGCTACATTGTTTGCTAATTTATTTCTACGATTAATATATTACTAGAACAATAAAGAAACAGTCACCGCCATGATGTGTTCATCCTAAACTGCTCTGCGTAACTAAATGTTACACACACACACAGTCAAATTCTAGACAAGAATTCAACGGCCCTATTTTCTTCGAATTGAGAACTTTAATTCATCCGGAATTTAAAGAAAGTGAAATGTGAAAGATTTTAATGCCAATTGGGAGATGACAGAGGAGAATACTGTGAATAATCATCAAATGGCCAGATTTCCTTTAACGAAATCTTTCTTAATAGTCGCTGCACTTACGTACACCTTTGTAACTACCCACCAAGCAAGTTCATCAACACCTTGATGGTAGCCGACCGCACAACTATCTCGGGCAGACAGTTCTATGCATCCACCACCACTGTTACTGAAAAAAAAAATGCTTCACAAATGTTTGACCTACTAAAATTTTAATAAAGTTTGTAACTGTCCTCTTGTTCCTGAGAGAGCAAAGAAGAGCGACTTGTCTCCCCTTTCCTTATCATTCAGCATTTTAAAGGTCTCTACTCTACTCTAAATACCCATACAATCTGCGATTTGCAAGATTAGAAACTTTCAGTTTTCCCACACTTTCAGAATTACCGTGATTTTTCACTCTCTACATCACTCTGGTAAAACCGCGCCCAACTGTCAACATTTTATCGAGGAATGGGCGTCTCGTCTAAGGAAACGAGCACTTGTCCGGATGTTTACCTTCCAACCTCCAGTGCCGGTCTGGAGTTTTTTCCAATCACTCCTCCGACCACTAAAACGCTACAATAAAAAAGTGGCGCGGTTTAGGGATGCCCAGTTACTATAGAAACTAAATTGACTAATAGATTCATTACAGTTTTTAACAAGCCATCCTACTGAGATTCACCTGGCTCTTTTGATATTTTACAGCGTAAATCGCACAACTTACAGAAGATGAGTTCATTTCTAGTGTTTTATCTTGTGGAAACCAATCACTACATTCTCGGGTCAGGAGTCTGACTATATTATTATTATTATTATTATTATTATACCTTAGCGGGTCGGGGTTAACCTAGAACAGCCGTTTGGATAGGTACAGTAAATATAAGTTTCGCTCTATTTGCAGGCCACTAATAATTTTTACAGCATATATTACAACTACTGGCTACCCTACCTCATTTCTCTTGTTAAAGTATTTTACCTTTTCTCTAACTTTCCGCTTTACCAGGACACCTGCTCAATTAAGGCACGTCTTGGGATATTTGATCTGTATCTTTTGCCTCTTTGTCCCGTTGCTTGTACTGTTATTTACTCTTTCCTGTGTTCATATGTTATTTTGACGATGTGTTTACAAATGTGAGAACCGTATTTGATATGTTTTATAAAGGTTAACCAAAGTAACATATCTGATATTTAATCTAACCAGGCTATCGTTCTTGATATTCATCTTAGAAAGGTAATCCACCAGGAACCATACGTAATACTTATTTTACGATGGTATAGTATATTTATGATTTTTACGGTAAACCATGTTGAGTACCATATTTGATATTTATTTTAACACGGTAGGATATGTTAGGTACCATACCTGATATTCATCTTGACCACGCTAAGTAGCATTCTTGATATTCGCTTCATGACGGTAGCTCATGGACGTTACGATAGTGATCAGAAACATGATGATTATAATAATTAACACCGTAGCATGGCATTCGCTCACCGATAAATCAATGACGTCACCGTGAGATACCACAGCGTCTCGAGGCATTTAAGGTGACTGCTGTACAGCAGATGAAAGGAAGGAAAGCGAGTGAGTTTTAGAAGTAGATTGTTTGATAAAAGTCTTCAAGAAGACCGGATAGGCCTTAGAAGCTTTCTTCCATTTCTCGAGAGCTCGTCATTATTATCAATTCCAGTAAGGATTTTTCTGCCGAAGCCGGAAGTGACCAGGCCCTCGTGGCGCAGGCTGACGGACAGCCGCGGCACTACTCTTCCTCGCCTGGATAGCCTTCATGTGGAAACTAGGAAACAAAACAACCCGAGTATATTACGGTTGTTTTACAGCACCCTTATAAACTACCTATAAAGGGGGGAGGGAGAGAGAGAGAGGATTTAAAATGTACAGCAAACAACCTGTTAAGGGACCTGGAGATGGTCGGATACCTGGATGGACTGTTTCTAAAGAAGCGTTCTTGTTCTTTCTTTGCTGTTGCTCAACGGCAAGAATCACGCACTTTCCGAACCATTATTAGTGTTATTAGACGACATATTGCAAGGATTACAATTATTATCGGTGACGAAACTCACTGGCGAGGGAGAATACAATCGATTTACAAGCCAGCGGTGTAAAGGATGCTAACCATCTGACAAGAAGCGATCTGAGCAGGCGCGGACAGCGAATACAGCTCCCGTGGTGACCGACTCATAAACCACAAAAGTTGGATAGTCGAAAACGAACCGATCTTGGGTTATATTGGACAAGCCAGACCACTGGGAAAGTCGGTTATCAGGAGGGCAGAAGCTTTTGTTTCAAAGAAATTTCTTAAATCAGGGTGTGACGCCATAAGTACACGTGGAATTGTCAGTGAATTCATAGTTCGACAGTTAGAGTGTCGCCAGTGTAATCTAGTTTGCATAATAATTTTATTGCACGTTTAGTCTTTACATTTTTTTTGGTCGTCTACAATTCATAATTATAAAATGGCAGATCCTTCTAAATCTTTTATTTATTTAATTTGTAAAAGTTGATGCAACATTAGTCGGTCTGTTAGTGATAACTGAAGTAAGTATCATATTTTCTAAGTCGGTAGACACACACACACATATATATATACACACACAGTCAAGCTATACACGTTAGTTTCCGATAAAGATGACCTTGCAAAATAATTAATGACCAGATGCGCTATTTATTCCATAGGAAAAGAAGGAAAAGAAACGTCTAGCAGCTAGTTGCTTCTAGTGCTCAAAGCATCCGAATTTTAAGAGATTGTTTTTTTCTTTATATTATAAATTAACCTATGTAAATGCTTTCGAAAATTGTAAATCAAAAGAAAATAATTGACATTTAAAACTGTTGTCGTGTTTCTAGTTCGATTAAAACTATTATATCAACTTTGGTTGGAAGTTTGTCAGATTTCCCCTTGGAACTCGTAGATTTTCTTTTTTCTCCAAATGGTTCTGATTTAAACCGCTTAGTATTTTGTATAGATTCTTCTCATGTTGCGACGCATTAATTACCAATATATACGAAGTGAGGAAACGTACCGAAATGGAGAAAAATGGCGAATTGGTTTTCCCTGGGCCCGCTTGTTGGCTAAATATATGGGGTTTTCTCGAATTCTAACCCACACATTCCCTCAGAGGTCACAAACCAATGAATGAGAAAATCAGCAAGACCCTAAGCTGCGTGTGACTCAACGAGAGAGGAAAAGAGAAGACGCTGTCAGGAGGATCGGATTATTAGCTTGAGAAAGAGAAAGACCAATATTGGCTTTGATCGATTTGCGAATGTGAAAATGGAAGCAAAACCCAAAAGTCAAGCAAGGAATTTTGTTTCGCTGTCTTGTCTTGGTTCAGAACCTACGGTTTTGCTGATAGCTTTGTCAAATAACACGCAGATAACCCTTCACGCGTAAACAGAATAAAACAGAGAACATCTACAGCGCCCTGCCTAATTGGGCATTTTTCGTTATTACATTATGTTGGTTTGCTGTAGAAAACAACAAATAAAGACAATCAACAGACTGAAATTCTCTATGTTGATGTGTACTTTGTTGAGGCATCTATTGCAGAATGAAGAACCTCTACCATTTTTAGCATATAATCAAGAAAATTTTGCATCAGTCAGATACCGATTCCTCCTTATTCGTCCGAACCCTTCTTTTAATTCCATGATATTGGCAGAACATAGTCAGCTGACGATTCAGGTGCTCGCATAAGTGATTGATCGAATTAACATCATGACTTTGGGAGTAGCTGTGGAAGAAGCTGAATGTGTGGTCGCAGAAGAAGGATGGCAAGTAGAGTTATTTTCCTGAAAATATTGGAGTCGAAAGCTTTTATAAGGTCTTCTCCAAACCAAAGTACGACTCCAGACATGAAGAGCTACAACCTGATCTCATCGGAAAAGGGAAAACGTTACCAATACTCTAGGATCATGCCAGATATGTCTCTTGACCAGACCACCATTCAGAACCTTTCATATTTTTAATTATATAGCTCTGTCGATGGGGATGACGTTAGATCGTTGTTTGGCTCATTTCTGTTGCATGGGCGGTGTCAGAATGAGAATGCTGCCGGAGAGAGCAGGCGTGGAGAGTAATTGCAGAACGTTCTTGTCGTGACGTCACTGCTAAAGACCTTCCAGGGCACTTTTCTGCAGCAATGACTTTCACCTCTGTGAGATTTACCATAATATCGGCCACAGATCCTCAAGCAATGTCAGATACATTCATTCATGTATTTGAACATTACTAGCGACGTACTACAGAGATCAGTATTAAAGCCTGTTTTGTCATTTATATCTGCAAATGCTTCGACACAACGATGTCTTATAATATTAAGATGCCTTCCCCGATATCAGGGGAAATATAAAGATAACGAATGAAATAGAGAGGGCAAAAATGTAGATATTGATGCACAGTTTACCTCTGGGCATCCACATAGTAAAAAAAAAATAGTTTTCTAAACATAACGTGTGTAAAGTTAGGCTTGAAGCCAGCCTACACGCTGAGAAATACGGTGATTTCTCAAACACATGAGGAAAAAGGATTTGAAAGCAGTTATAGCATCAGCTTTAAAATGAGAGCAACTAATGTCACACAACTGTCAAGAACTGTAATTAAAATTTTAGAGATGATAAATTAAACTGTCAAGCATACAGGCGAATAAATTCCGGTAGTATTTTTATAAAGAGATTGATCAGATCTAGTTTAAACATATGCTTAATGATTCTATTTTTGAAAAGATATTGATAGCATCAAACAAGTTCAAAGATGATTCACTTGAATAGTTAGAGACATAAGAAATTAATGTTACACAGAAAGATTTCAAGTTATACAGACAACTGAAATGGCATCAAATCGAAGCGTTTAAAATATTAAATTCGACTTTAGCATCTAAAAGTGAATATCATTCTAAATTAATTAAATTCAGGGTTTTATGAAATGTTTGAAACTTTTGTTTGTCGATACGGAAGATTTTAATGCGTGGAACAGACTGCATAAACAGGTTGGGCTGTCTGACTCCGATAGGTATGTTTAACAATGGTCTCTTAGCAGATGCTCTAGTTTTACAGAGAATTATCATACAAGTCACGGGATTATTTCCCCTTCCGGATGCCAGAGTATATTATAATACATCCGCGAAATTATTGCTACGACGCTTTTTAATGTTATTAAAACATCATTATCGAAAACGTTTCTTTCAAAGATTACAATGGTACTGTTGTGAAGAATACACCGACACACCAAGGTAAATTTTCTAGCCTTTCATATCTTCATTGAAGCTGAAAAAAAAAAACAGTGTTATCGACTTTCTTAGTCATACCAATTTTTAACATCGAATATGAGCCCTTGATTTGCTTTTTCCTATAGGATCACGTCATTGTGTCGGTGAATGACGCAATCTAAGCGAAACATAATAAAGAGAGTCATTCTATCCAGATAAGAGAAGCCTTTCCCTCCTCTGGAGATCTCATCCCCCCCCCCCCCTCGCGTATCATTTCAGAGCCAAGCTTCATCCCAACGGCGGCCTTACAAATGCCAAACCCTGATGATGCACGCATTGTCGAACCACCCTCTCCTTTCTTCTCCTCCCCTCCGCACCTTTCTCACTCGCACACAACGAAAGACAAGAGTTTATCTTTAAAACGATTTATTAGAACAATAAAAAGGTTGCCAACAAGTGCGCAGCATCTGCATATTTCAAAGACCTATTTACGTGAATATCCTTTACAATAGTTTTTCCGAGTTGATTATAATACTTGTTTTCTGTTACTAAATATATTTTTCGGGGGGAATCCCTCTCTCAAAACCAGTCCTGGCAGCTGCACCTGAGGGTGATAACAGGGCTTCGGAAAGTCGGCTCCTTAATTAGTTCTGTTGCTGTTGTGGGTGGGAGCAGAAATGCTCAGTTTAACATCCTATTTTGTGTAAGTAATATCATCAATAACTTCCCGTTAGTGGTTTGTCTATCATCCGTTTGTTGCAAGAAAGAAACAAGTTGTTTTAAGTAAATATTCTCTGTGTAAAGGTTTTCTTTTTCAAAATACATTTTTTCCTTAACAGCATTTTTTACTTTTGGATGAGATGAAGATTTTTTAAAAATGTTTATACTATCAGGTTGTTACAAAAGTTTTGTCGGTTTTTTTTTACCGCAACAATGAGACTTCATCTCGCTGATGGATATGAAGTTTATTAATCAAAGTCAGTTCCATCAGCATCAATGCACTTCCGCCAATGAGTTACAAACGGATTTATACCACTTTGAAAAAATCTTGATTTCTGGAGTCGATAAACTGTTGGAAGGCAGTTTCAATTGCTGCTTGGCTGGAGAAGGATTCCAGATGGAGGAAGCTGTTGAGGTGTTTGAAAAGGTGGCGGTCTGTGGGAGAAGGGTCTGGGTGAATGAATGGGCTGGGTGATGGAGAACTTCGTACCCCGACCTGTTCAGTTTCTGAAGAGTCACTTTATGAACACGAGGACGAGCAATGTTGTGGAGCAGGATTGGGCCTCTTCGATTCGCCAATGCCGGCTGTCGTTGGGAGAGTTTCTGATGAACAACGTTTAATTCACGACAGTACCTTTCAGCTGTGATGGTTTCGCCAGGTTGCAAGAAGTTACTGTGGATGACACCAGTTGCAGTCCACCAGACGATTTAGTTGTTTTTCATTCAACTCATGAGGCGCCCACCTGTCAAGTCTTTTCACCTCGCCGATCGCGTCAAGATGGCAGGGAACAGTTGCAGTGCTCACGTCAAGCTCTCCAGCAATTTCTCTCACTGTTTTTCTTGGATCGGCTTCAACCGAGGCTTTCAGACGATCGTCATCACAGCTGGAAGGACGTCCACCACGTTCCTTATCTTCGAAGCTCACATCTCCTGATAGAATCTTTGTAAACCATCGTTGTACTGTCCGCTCATTTGCTGTGTTCCTGTCCCATGCTCGCTTAATGTCACCAGTTGTCTCGCTCGTTTTGTGGCCCGATCTGAACTCTTGAAGCCAAATGGCACGGAAAACATTTCTAACCCCGCTTCACTCAGAACCCTGAAACAAATAAACATTTTATGATTTTTAAAGGGTAGGTTTTACATAATGTATGTCAAAGATACACGCTACAAAACAATATATAACTTATCTACATTCACCTTCACAAGCAGCAGGCAAAAAATGAGCCCCAAATTAACATAATATTAGAACCGACAAAACTTTTGTAACGACCGAATATAAACAGGCGGAAAAGTTCGTCGACAGCGACATCTGGTGTTTTGTAAGGAAGGTAAGTAGCTTTGTTGGCGCGTAGCTCGCTCAGGGTGTCAATTAACAGATACGCAGAATAATCTCAATTCGGCTGCAGTAATTACGAGTAATTTGAAAGGATGAACGAATATCAGTGAAGTGGTTTGGCATTTACAAATTTTTAAGTAAAAAAAAAAAATTAAGATCTGTAAAATAAAACGAGCTAAAGTAGCAACATTTAAAAAAAACAACCAAAAACTTTAAAAAACATAAAAAAAGGCAAAAGTAATTAGTAAGAAAACGAAAAACTAAAAATAAAAAAGATTTTAAACGACATAAGGGATTCTTCAAAACCCAACCGTTTTTCTGTTACGGGTTAAAAAATCTTGAATTATTTTCAGGAAAATGACGGCTTCTTTGTCTCTCGCGTACGTCGGTACACGGAAAACAATTGACAACACAATCCTAAACAAACACCTTTTCAATCTGGAACAATATTATAAAGAGAAAATAACACGTAATAATATCCTCGGAGACACGGGAACGGAAAAGATTTTTCCTCTTCTCTCTCTCTCTCTCTTTTTTTCCGGCGAGGCTTCGTCGGGTTCGTGATGTCTCGCATTCCTCCGTAATTAGCCGGCGGCCGCCCGGCTTCCACGGACGTCAGGGCGAGCGGAGGCGGAAATTCCGCGTCTCGCCCGACTCCGACCTGACAGAGTCGCTACGTATAAAAAATAGAAAGGCGCGCGCGGACTCGGGGCGGCCGACCGGCTCCCGCTGTCCCGACCATGTCACGCAAAGATTCTTTTTTTTTTTTTTTGGTCCTCCGGAAAACGCTGCCGGCCACGTCTGACTACCCACCCACCCACTCGGCGCGCCAGCCTCGGGACGTGCGGGGTTGTCAGCCTTGATCAGCAGCGCTGCCGCCTGACGGCGTCGTGCGCAAATCTGCAGCGAATTCCTACCGCTTCTTCCAGTGTGGTTTTCGCACATCTCGTAAACTGGGATTTAAAAAAAAAAGGAGAAGAAGAAGCAAAATCGAAGTTATTTTGTAATTCTAAATATTTGTTAAATTTTTTTAATGAATAAATTTGGATTCTTTAAATACTTTTTTGTTGTTGTTGTTGTTAGAAAGTCTGAACTTTTTTTTTTTATTATTTGGCTTGTGCTCGCCTGTACATCAAGAGTCTTTTTCCTTCTAAAAGTAAAAGTTTGTATCTAACAATTCAAAAGGAACGCAACAGATATCGAGACCCGCGTCCGATGAGTGGTATTTGGTCAGGACATAAGCGACACGCTGCTCGACGATACCCTATTAAGCTGCCCCTGTTCTACTGAGAGAACGATGCGGCCTTAGGGTATTTTAGTCATCACAAGCCTTCGCGGTTTATACGCTACAAGGCCCCGTCCCACCTCCAAAGAAATGGGAAATACTTATCAATTTGACATTTAAACTGATTTACACTGTCACAATCTTCACCCATCCTGTCGGTAATTGATTTCAATCACTTACCGATGTATTATAAGTTACAAAAATCTTCTTAATTGGGCACTCGCACTTTAGCCAATTTTATGTTTAGCTTCTCGTATTTTAAACTGTGAATAATCGAAAAAATGTCTTATTCCCACGCTGAAAACCCTTAATTAATGTCCAATCGTATTATCGAATCAACACCGTACGAGCTGTTTCGGAAACCATTCCAATGTTTAAACTGCTCTGAGTAATACTTAAGCTATCATTCAGACCCATTTTCAGAACCTTCGAAAATGTCAGTATAGGCCTTAAAAGTGATGTTACAACCTCGTGGGAATGGGATGCTCCTGGGAGAACAGATCCGCCTCTAATAGATATCTCAACACGGATGATAATTGTTTCTACAGAGGATATACATTGTCTTTAAAAGGAAACGCTGGAAAACAAAACATAATGACATTTTGGTAAACAGAGACGTCGTATATCCAAACATTACCACCGTTTAAGATGCCGAAATAAATAAATATTTGTAAAGAATACATGGTGTCAGATCTTTGGTAAACAGATTTAGGAGTAGAATTGCAAATGTGTTTTTCTTTTTCTGAAATAAACAAATAATAATCGAGGATTCAAATATCAAAAGTAAGAACTAGATTAGAAGACAATTACGAGGTTGGAGAAAGTAGATGCGGGTGTAAAAAGTCGAAATGCGTTTTAAAAAAATGATAAATCATCGAAACAACCCAATTGATTACTTGCATCTTCAAACAAAGAGGTTTTCTTTTAGAACTGAACAAGAAAATCAATAAGAAATCTAAACCTGACGCCCCGAGGAGATCGTCTAGTTGGTAAAAGTTCTTTCATGAAAACAAACTACGCTAATTTTAGACTTTTTATAAATTTACCAATTCTTTTTATTTAAACAAAAATGAAACTCTAAGAAAAATAATACAATATACAAACAGCAGAATTTTGTTTTATACACCATTTGTTCACTGATTTTCTTTGTGAGGTGAATGACGACAAATCTGCATCAATATTTCGCTTTGGAATCGAAAGAAGAAGAGAGAGAGAGATGGGGAGAGAGAGAGAGATGGGGAAAGAGAGAGAGTCAGGATCGAGTAAACAAAAGCGTCACCACCACGGTGAGTTAGAAAGAAAGGCCGTACGGTTACATCTGCTCAAATAAGACATACGAGAACCAAAATTCGTATAGAATGGTAATTCAGAGCAAGATCTCGGCCTTACAGATCCGCTTAATGATCATTTTTTAAGGAAAAAAATGAGAAAATATTGACGGTTTGAATATGGCTAAAAACCCACAACCACACTTGGTAGCTGACGCCCTTTCATAGGTAAATGGACCAACCGCCATTTGCAATAAACGGTGCCTGTCAGAATTGAAGAACTGGCGTCGAAACGTCTAAATTAATGGTGGATAATAAATCGTCACGATTGCGAGTAAGAAGAACGTGCGTGAACAAAAAAATATTAAATTACTCTTATTCTAGTTTTGGTATAAATTCTATTTTAATACTTGAATGTTAATGAATATCACAGGTAACCCGTCTTCGAAAGTTTAGACAAGCGAACCGGTTCGATGTATATTACCAGCGCCGTCTGACGGATATAAAAGTATGGGAGGAAACACTTAACATTTTATTCCTCTGGTTTGTTTTGGTCTTTGCCAGCAGGAGTCACTTTGATCAAAGACGATTATAATTCCAGCTCTCATGAGACAGTTTTTGTCTCTAGAAACTTTTACAAATATTTATTGATGTGAGTTCGTAAACAGTAGAAGTGATTCCATTTGTTAAAATCACAACTTGGATTATCAAGATAGTATTATATCCTATTTTCAACTCGAAGTATATCCGGTTGGTAACAAACAACATTATTTTACATGACCATGCTTCCGGTTAGCAACGCACCTGTTCTCCTGTAAGTTCGCCATTTCTAATACTGCTACTGTATATGCATTTAACACGTCCGGTCTTCCAGAAGTCCATTTTCAGCATAACAACACAGCCATTTGGGAATAAGTCGTGAAGCTTTAGCGGAAGTCCAGAAAAGGGCGCTGAATCATTTTCATTTTTCTACTGTTTCAAACCGCCAATCTTCCTCCCTGCTCTCTGGTAAAATTCCACACATGTAACTAGAAGCTTCCCGGGGTCTCTAGATAATAAAAGCAAATTGCCAGTGCGAGTTAATAGACTTTTGATTGAGAGCGCGGCAATCGCCTGAGCGATTGAATGTTTTGTTGACAGCGTTAGGGTTGTTAGAAGATGTCTGCCGTTTACTGGTGTGGCAACGACGGGGATTTTAAAAGATAGTTCACAATGTAAATGAAGTAAAATATGTACATAAATGAACTGTTGTTGTCTTATTTCATTTTGAAGGAAACACCAACCGGGCGGACGAGAGTGGACGTGGTACGGAAATTCTGGCCAGCACCAGATGCGGCTCAACGTCAGCCGGTCTAACGAACAGGGAAGGAAGCCCAAGGGGCCGACTGGAAGAGCAGAGCGGGAAGACATCATGCCAGGAAGGTTTCGCCAAACCACGTGGTTCCCTGCAGAAATCGAAGTCGGATTCTCCAAGCAGTCTAACCACTGAACCACCGCGCTCTCGAATAAACTAATCGAAATGAATAAATAAGTAAAGCAAAATTATCAACTTGCCAAAATGAAGGGGGGGGAGTTGAAAAAAAAACAAAACAAACTTGACGATGTATTATATTAATTCTAATATTATCCATGATTTTCAGTTACACCATGTCCGTGTCGTCTAAGCCGACCCTTGCAGGTGAACTGATGTCGCATTAGTGAAACAACTTCCTCTGGGCGCACCGTTCTGGCCCTCGCGCCGGCTGTTTTGCATAAACAATCAGTTCCCTTCCGAGAGAGAGTGAGAGATTGGAGAAAAACAATACCAGCAACACCAACAACAAAAACTAATCTCCGTAAAGCCTGGGAACAGCACATGAACAGTTGTCACTTTGGAAATTCTGATTTCTCACCGCTCACATTAAACAGTTGCGTGCCAGTGTCGTCTTTAATCAACACGTCGCGGAGAGGAGACGCTTTGTTCTCGAAACTGCCGCTCGAGACGACTTCACACCCGCTGCGGTATTGACTCATGAATGACAAAGTGCAACCTCAGGAGAAGGGAACGATGGTTCGGGAGTTTATGGTAAATCGGTGCGTGTGTTCTGCGAACGGAGTAAACCCGGAGCTCCAGAATTCAATTCCAGGCCGCGGTGCTGAATTTTCGCCCTCGTTTTTGGTAACTAAAAAAATGACAGAGAATATTACTCTCTAAAGAACGATATAAGCGAAAGTTACCACCGACATTGGTTAAATAAATCGGATTTTGTTTATCTGGTTACATATATTAAAATATCAACAGGCACAGACAATAACGTCAACCATTGCTCAGTAATTTTTCTAACCAAAACCGTTAAATCAGTTATGATTGATGCTCTTAACAACTGTAACGGTTATAGTTTCTGTATATCGATCGATATAGTACCGTCACAGTATAAACGATAATCGTTATTTCCGAGAACTTTCGATAACCGATGTTTGTCTTCGCGAGTGATCTCATCAACAACGACATATTCCGCTGAGCCTGGATAATGAAACACGTGGCGCTGGTAGCGGTTTAAAAACATCACTAACGCGAAAACAAAATAGTGGCCAAAAGTAAAATAAATACAGAAATATTTTAATTTTACACGGTTATTTCTTTCTTTTCAGAAATTCTTATGTGTCGACGACCTTCCTCCTCTGCAGCTGGTGCTCTGCTTGTCCGCCCGTCCTGTAGCAGCGCTGCCGTTTGGTGGATGTTTGGCGGGCTTTTGCTTTTCCTGCGAGTCCGGCCGCCTTACATATCAGGACTCACAGTTAACGAAAACAAGGACAAGACGGCAGATTGGGCGGAAATAGAATCGAAACGAAATCAGCAACAGACATGCAGTCCGTGAGTACCTTCCGCGTTATTGACTCTCCCCGGCGGCCGGAGGAGAGCAGCGGAATCGCGTTCGTGTCTGGCGACGATGTGAAAACAAAAATTGATCTGGCATTGATTGGCTGTCATCAGATTAAAAGCCTCGCCTTTCGACTTCACACCTCTCGCTGTTTGATGGAGGCCCGTGCGCCTTATCTTCGCATCGCGTCTTCCCGAGTAACGGGCGAGAACCAAGGTGTGAGAATGACTCACCCGCAGGTGTAGTTCAATCAATTATTGGCTTCCGAGAGACGCTCGTATATAGCCCAAGATCTCCGGACAGCCGGGAGGAGGAGGAGGAGGAGGAGAGAGAGAAGGCAGTTCTGTCGAGGCGGGTCTCTCGGGAGCACTGCAGGGTGGTAAACCTCAGTCTGATTAACGAGTTGCACGCTTAGTCATTTGCGGACCGGCTCCGACTCGACCGGCTCGTTCTACGACCGCTCCCGTAATTGAGTTAGCCGCGGTGAGGTGCGATCGCGTTGACCAGATTCCTTCAGTCTCTTTCGGATTTCAAGCCGTGTTTCTTGGCGATTTTCTGGACCTAGCTCAAGAGAATGCCACAGCAGCTTATGTTAAAGGCCCGGCTCGGCCTCCGCGGGTGGACAGCGGATTAGAAGACGAGACCCTAAACAGATTAAATCTGGTGCGCCTGCGGATGGTGGGTGGATAGGGTGGGAAAGCTGAAGTTTTTCCAAAAACCTTATTAAAAATGCATACTATATTATGCTAATGTTCTCGGTCAGAAACGATCCATCCCACCCAGAGGCGGGAATGGGTGCTTCCTTGTACCATTCAATAGCAGCAGAAACGAAATGTCAAAACATATAGTTAGAGAAATAAGCTGAGAGCGACAAAGATTATATATGTAAATATAAATGTAATTTTCGACGGCTAAACGTAAGGCCTTGTCGATTTCTCATGTCAGTTACCCGTAGGTAGACCAATCTAGGATCGCATACCATACATGAGTAAACGGATATAATGGCAAATCAAGCAGTCGAAGTCATCCCCCCTTGGGGAAACCTCCAGTATTTATGTGATTCTACACCTACAATAAAAACGCCTTCTAAATCTGTAGGACAGATTATTGTCGTGGAAATCTCGCTGACCCAAAGAGGTACATTAAACGAATGAGTACGAAATTGGCGCGCGGCGCTGGTGCTGAATGGCGGATACATTGGGGTGCCTCGTAAAGTGGCCCGGTCCTGACACCGGCAGTAAGGCGTCGTCGGTCCGCGCTGCTCAGATTAATGAATTGCGGAAAGCCTCTCGCGCAACAAAGCAGCACGGAAATAAAAAAAAAAAATACCGGCAGAGAGAACAATTAGCGTTCTGAACAATGAATTGATCCGCGCATAGCCAACCTACAGAGAACAACAACAACACGTGTTGGATGCCGGTAATGATAATAAAAGCGAAAATACGCGGAAAACCTCTTGCTAGTAAAAGAAGACGGGTTGATTTAGTGATCCTATAATTGAGCCACTTTGTAGAGATAATATAAAACGCCAAACAGCCGGCTTCTGGGCAGCGAGCCAGCGTCTCTAATTTTTTATTGATCGCTCAAAATTTTTTCAAGTTGGTCGTCCTTTGCGTCAACATTACTCCGCTATTACAGCCGAGACCAAAATGTTTTGCATCACCTTAGAAATAACAACAACTAAATTTATCTTCGAATCACGCCCCCCCCCAACATCGTTTGACGTGTCTACTTTTCCATACTTCTCACCGAGTCACACTCGAAGTCGTGATTTATAAAGACTTCGGAAAATGATCCATTTAGATGTCAGATTTCAATTAGTCAGCAGATCTAATGCAACTTAATCAAGCAAAATTAGGAAATTCTAAGGTGATGCAAAGCTTTTAGCCGTGGCTGTAGAAGCTACAGTTACATTACTGTATAAACCGTGAACTTTCCTACAGCAGCAGTGCTAACTCCCCTATGCAATTGAGGGAAAGACAGCTGACTCATGAGTGAATATTTTCTATGCCTCCTGGCAGATGCAGGTTTCTAATTTTGAGCTGCTATGTAAAGAAATTAAGTTAGATTACAGTTTAGCACTACAGATGAATATTGGTCTATTCGATTTTTCATCTCTATAAACATATTTTTAAATATACCTAAAAAAAAAAGAGAGCGAGAATCTTTGTATAATTTTAGCGGAAATAAGTCCTTGGTCATAATTCGTTCGGAGAAGATTACTGGTGTAGCTATCCTAAATAAAACCTAAAGTTCCAGGTATACTCTCTGATTCAGACAAATTCAAATGTATTGATGAACCGCTCTGTGTACATTTGAGGTGTCTATAGAGATGTTTACAAATAGATTTGTTTACTTTGTAAATGATAATATTATATATACAACAAAATAAAACATTCAGGTATTCTGTATGGACTCTGAAATCCACTAACCTGACTGTCACGTAAGACCTATTTCATCATTTATAGGTACTTATAAATACAATTTACCTATATCTTTTGTTAATATCTTACAACCTATTTTAATCATTCCATTTATGGTTAAAATCTTACTTTATTTTTCGACTTAAAAATTAAAACCTTCATAACAAAACTTTTTGGAGTGTTAATATGACCTCTTTGTTTATTAATATTCTGTTGCAATGTACCATTGATGTTTGTATTAATAAAATGTAGCATACTCATTCTACACCCAAACATGTTACGCTTAACCAGTTTAATTTGTCCACCGGTGATGTGTAGTTTTTGTTTAATGCATCTTATTCTCAGTCAAATAGTTTTGATGTGGGTCCCGAGGAGAGCCCAGAGTCGCCGCATGAGTGAAGCCAGAAAGCGGAAATTGCAACCAGAAAGGGGAATCAGAAAATACATTTGCTGAGATTAACAATTCTTTGTTCGGAAAGAGACTGAAGAAGAAGAAGAATATAAAGAAGATATTGAGTTCGAGATAGACAGTGGGGGGGGGGGTACCACCAGGAGAAGAAAGTGAAGATCTAAGAAGCGAAGAGAAAGGAAAGCAGCATTGAGTCTGAAGATCTTGAACCGTGGTCGTTGACCTTAAGCCTTCGGCGCAGAAAAAAAGCGATCGAGACAGGTGCTCCCCTATAACATTATTTTATGGAGAAGGGCGAGCGTTAAGCTGCACCGGCAGGAAACGTGTACCGGTTCTGCCGCGAGCTTCTCTTCTTCAGCAACGGTTTTAGCGATTGGAATGGCACGAAATAAGCGAAGACTGAAAACGGAAAGAGTGGCGCTTGATGCTCTTCAGCGTGTTCTTACAGTGACACAGTCTTGCGGCTCTGAAACTCTCGGCCCGGGTTTATCCTCTTCTTGCTGAGCGCACACCGCAACGCACGAATCCCGGTCGCATTCTGCCATTGGAACCTCTCCAAGTATACCTGGTGGCACTGCCACGCAGAGGGGGCGCTGCGTTCAAGCTATGAGCGGTAGTACGACATGCTCGCCGGCGTGTCAGAAGATGGGGATGACAAGGTCGAGCCTAGACACACGGCTAACGGTCTAACAAAACAAACTGGGACATTTAGAAATTTCAGTCACGTGCATTCAGTGAGACGAAATTTTGCAGAGATTTCAGTAAAACAGCACGTGACATTAAAGCGCAAGATATAGCGAACAAATGTGAAACGACTTTGAAGGAAAAGAATCCGGGGCAAAAATTCTCGTGTTCGATATGCATTTAAGACATTAAGAAAATCAAAGCAGGAAGAAAACGACGCAAACGAGATACTAATGCAAGGATATTCGAGAGGGTAGATCCGAGCCCCTCTGAAAAATCCCGAGTTCATACTTTCTTTGTGATCGTTGACCAGGTATCCAAATCACCGCCTCAGTGTGAGAGATTGCATATTATCAGATGTTAAAAACTCCGTTTTTCTTTCAGCTTCGGCTACAAAGGACAGTGATCAACCGTAAGATGATGTCGACATGCTGATCAAGAAATATCTAGATGATCTGGCTGCGAAGGCACTTTCCCAATTTTCGAACTTTCTGACTCATATCGATATTGATATTACTCCACACTAGATGCTACAGTCCATCTTTCCAAATGTCACAACAGCGATTCCAATTCTCCCTACTTTACCAGTGACAGTTAGCGAACACGAACGTTGTTTTTCAAAGCTTTTCCCGGTCAAGAATCGGCTACGCTTGACCACGAGCCGACGTCGAACGAATGGACTCGCGTTCAGAAAAACTTCGAAAAGAAATCTCTTTCAATACTGAAAATCCGACTTCTTTGCAATTCATATTTAATCTGATAAATAATTATTATTAGCAATGGCAGACCTTATTTCGGTTTCGCATGTCATTTGCTGTCTCTAATGTACAGTTTTACTGAAAAATCTTGTTTTATGCTAAAAGATGTATATTTTGTAATATGAGAGGGCCCTAGAATTCTGGTTGACGTAAGATCCCCTGGTAATTTTATAAATGAGAGGGCCCTAGAATTATGGTTGACGTAAGGCCCCCTGGTAGCTTAACCCGGTTCTGTTGTTCATACTCGCATACGTAACACACTGTCGAGACTGCGGTCTGATGAGCCAGCGACAATTACAGTTTGGTAGAATGACCATGTTATTGCCTCCTCTTCGCGTTATCTTACCATTCAGTTGAGAAAAAAAATTCCAACTTACAAGATTACGATGGACATTAAAGTTTGTCTTCAATATGTATATCTTCATTTTGATTCAGTTTTTATAGATGACACCTACCCGGCCGCTGTATTTGTTGGCACAATGTATGTACATTTAAAAACCGCTATGAAATAGACTTGTCGAGTAGGGAACCATCGGCCCCTTTAAACTATATTTCCATAGATTCTGTGATTAAATTTTGTTTGGAGGACGTAAAGATATTATCCTAAGGGTCACAAACTATTGAATATTTATTTATTCATAATTTATAACCGTCATTAAATAAACAAAATACATCTGTTTCATTAATTTTATTTCTCTATGTAGAAGTAGAAATGATAAATCAGCCAGTAAATCTACCTTAAAAGACATTGGTTGGGTGTTTTTATTCTTTTACCTTCACTTACGCGAGAGATTAATTTCTACACCAGAACCATAGCCGTAATGAAGAATTTCTGACCCGGATATAATGACGTCATTACAGCTTTAACCAGCTCGCGGGAAGAAACCGTCTTGCCCAATGGCTCGGCTCAGTGGCATCACGCGAAAACGCCTCGCAGTTTTATATAAACCCTTGCGGATTATTTATCACCAGAAGCAATTAGAATGCATAAGTATGGAACGTTTGGTCGCAGTGCCGCATCAGTTACATAACCGACTGCTATCCGCCCCCCCCCCCTGACCAGAAACCAGCGTACGTCTCCGTGATTTACGACCAGCCAGCTGATGGGTAACGTGTTTCCCACCACTCCCTGCTCAAAATCCGCGTGGTCCACTGAAAATGGTTCAGCATTTTGTCTATTAGGTCATATGACATGGCAAGTAAACGGTTGATAGGGGCGGGTTCCAGCGATTAAATGGCATTTGCTTTATACTCTTCCTTCATATCCTGCTTTGGTTACAGTGTAATGTACATAAGCTGGTGTATATTTCCGCGCGCAGTAGTTACCCGTATGAGCGGACAAATATACTTCCCGAGCCATTAAAGAAATTCTAAACTAATCGTCGCGGTTTTCTTATTCATTCACTCACACTTTTTTTAATTAAAAAAAAAAAAAAATTATTAAAGAAAATCAGATTTCGAGTTTTCAAACGTTTGTCACCACGGGCAACGCCAGCGAATCTCAAAGTGGTTTCAGCACGTGTGTCCCTTTTCGATGGCAGGCCAGTACAAAGCCGTTCACGAGTCATTACACCACAGCCAGCGCACGGTCGGATGTGGCGGCTTCTGTTGTCTCCATTACCGAGTAATCAGACGGCAGTGCATACGTGATGAGAGTGCATTGCTGCTTTCTCCTAGCGCCGGCAGCAGCCGTACCACTTTACGACGCGGAGTTATTGCACTCGAAAAGGAGGAGGTGAAAACTACCATCTCTGTGGCGAATTGGATCCCGATTCCCGCCGGAGCTTCGAGTCTCAGAGCAGCCGTGAAATCGGATGAGATTGATAGGTGGTAGAGTTCGCGTTCCGCCGAGGGAAGATTTAGACATTTTTTTTTAAAATGGGGAGGGGCGTTAAACACAAAACAAAAACGCGGGGATGTCAGGGTTTAGAGGAGTCATTTTATTAATAATTACCTAGGTTTGCGCACGAAAACTGGCTGGAACCAGCTCCGTCACGCAGCGTTTTGATAAATGCGGAGCAAGGGCTGATCCGGTGTAACGATGAGTCGTATACAATAAATCACCGTGAAGTCGCTTGTCAGCCGGATCGCCTGTCAACGAGTAAATAAAACACATTAGCAGCTGTGAGAGAGAGATGCTAAACGGCTAACACAAGTCCATTTATGGTCGATACGCCGAGCCTGTCAGAGACAAGAGATTATAATGTTTCAGAAACGTTTAAAACTATAAATCGCATCAGATTATTATATTATTATTATTACTATTTAATCACTGCTTGTATCTATCGATTTTAAATAAACTGGTTGCACTGGCGGTCGGATAGATGTCTAGAACAGAGAGTGGAACTCGGAGATATTGATGTCAGAAATAAAAGGGAAATATTGCTGCTGCTAAATATACATGTATGCTCGCTCCCCCCCCCCACACCGTACCTTAGCAGTAGTGTACAGGCGTGGTGACGGCATCAGTCGCGGCCACAAACCTGCTGCCGCCTCCAGTCCGAGCAGGCTGGAATTTGGTGACTCGCTTACCCGCCCATATTGGCTGTACATTCTTTCCGTAGCGTATTTCTATCAGACATGGCCTGGTGGGAGAATAACGGGAGTGGAGGGAGGTATGAATAGACCGACCCGTCACGCCATGACAAGCTATCGGAACAGGTGCGCAAACTAGAGGGAGCCTCAGTAGAAATAAGTCGTTAACGGCGACTGATGAACACTGAAAGGGGACGCCCACAGCCGAGCAATGACATACTGGTAGAAGGCAGAAGAAAATATCCCCCCCCCCAATCGACGTTAACGGAGTGATTATCCAGTTCAAGGAAAACCATCAGACAACCATTCACGCGCGCCCTAGAAGGGAATCTAGCGCTCTGAAGAGTAGTGAACACCGAAATTGAATGAAAATGTGGCAGACACGAAGAACCTACGGACATTAACTTCATAGCCTAAAACAGAAGAGCGGCGAGACGCTGAAAACGTCAGTTATTGACTGCAATGGATGGACAAAGCAGATCCCATCACGGCCTGCTACCTTTTAGAACACTGACAGTTTTCGATGATTCCCAGGTTCTCCAGCAGTGGTCGTGCATGGGATGGCGGCGCTGTCCAGCCGTCTGCAAGGGTTGTCTGTCAGTCAGGGCCCGGGGTGCGATTTGGGCCGCGGACAGTCTACGAAGGATCTGTATCTTCTGTCCGATAATAATAATAATAATAGAAACCGTCAGAACGGTGTCGGGTAGCGTGACCAACAGAAAAGTTGTATGGTCCGCTTGGTAAGAATAAACGATGGCAGGCGTCAAGAACTCTGGACCAAAGGACGTACCGTTGAACCAACTTTGAAGAAGCTTTGACTTGTAAACAGCCAACATAAAATGGAGTTTGTAACGACCGACGTGTATAAACAGGTCGCTAAAACACACGTTGGTATTACTAAGAATATCAACTTCGATAAGCCTCAAGAACTGTAGATATTCCATATACGGAAAATGAGAGTTCACATCACTACATTTCTTATAAATAAGGTCATCGATCACATTAGAATTCAAATTGCTACTTTTTATTCTTAAAAGAAGAACTTCAGGTTTTGGGATTTTTTAAACCAATAAGGTACACGGTTTTACTGGGGTTAGGGTTAGGGTTACTAAAAAAAACCCGGCATTTGATTGGTTGACGACATCGGCACTAATAATAATTTTAAAAAATTTAATAGCTTTTTTAAAAACCTTTTTTTTTTAAATTCATCACTTATTATATTATATTTATATTTAATCAATTAACTCAGGCTGGCACGTATACATAAACAACATTAACTTTAAAAAAAAAAGTATAGTACATTTACTGCCATTTCAATTGCTCGCCCGTGGCTGACCTGATTCCTCACTCCACGAGGTCGCCGAGTCTGCGCAACGAACAGGGCGAAGGCTGATTAGAGGCGGGCGGCCGCTTCCCCAAGTATCTTGTTTTTATTGTGGAGAAAAGGGATGCATTGATTTTGGTTGAGGCACTTTAAAAGTCGTTTTATCGAACGCGGCAGCCCGCCCGCTGAAGATGAGAGAGACAGTAACGGCTAGCTAGTTATAGTTAGGGGTGTTAAAAGCGGGGACTACCGGTTAGAACAAAAAGACCCTTCTTGAGAAAATCTTTGCTTTTGAGGATTCTTCTCTACATCTGTCGAGTATGTAGACCATTTTCCTTCATGTTGTGTACTTAACGTTTATCCTCTTTTCTATAAATATGTAATTACACCGCAATCCTCAACCCTAACCTACCCTAACCGTGAAATAGCCCCGACTAATAGACTCCACCCCTCAGTTCTAATGGACTCTTCTCTTCCGCTTTTACTTCAACTGGACACACACGTCTGTGTCAACATTTCAGTGCTATACCCACACTTGGTAATTTGTTTTTTTCTCTGTACTTAATATTTTGTCGTCTGTTTATGTAAACGATATTGCTACGGTAAGAAGTTCATAATCTCAGTAGTACTAAATGTGCTTGTGCAGAGCTGTTGTTACGAGCTCTACTTTACCCTAACCCTGTTTACACGTTGAAGCCTCTCCAAGGTCGGTCCGTACAGGGTTACAGTCCCTGGATCTTCAGGCGCATCCCCTCTTTTCCCGTCGGGAATGGTCGCTCTCGTAATTTTCGCCTTCTTCACTTTTCTCCCTTTTCAGATTTCACTGGCTGGTCTCTCTCTCTGTGTCTCTCTCTCTCTCTCTCTCTCTCTCTCTCTCTTTCTCTCTCCCTTCCTCTCTCTCTCTCTCTCTCTTTCTCTCTCCTGACGTCATCTCTCTTCTCTCTCTCTACCTCTCTCCTGACGTCATTTTTCTCTCTCGTGACGTCATATCTCCTCTCTCTCTACCTCTATCCTGACGTCATCTCTCTCTCGTGACGTCATCCTCTTCTCTCTCTCTCTCTCTCTCTCTCTCTCTCTCTCTCTCTCTCTCTCTCTCTCTCTCTCTCTCCGTTTTGTCGGCAAAAACTACCGACCCCGCGATAGCCAGACGTCTACGGGGCCTGGAGGCGGCTCTACTTTCGCTCCTCTAGCACTAACTGACCAAAAAAGGGACTAAGCTGCTGCTCGAAGAGCATAATATGAAACGTTACTTTACTGTTCTCTCTCGCGAGAACGACTGCTGCAAGGGAACAAGATGAAAGTTTTCCTCATCACAACTAATGTATTTCGTTCGAAAAGCTAAAAGGATTTCTTTGTCGAACAACATTAATAGTTGTATATGTGTGTTTTCAGTATCTCATGATACTGTAGACAGCTGACGAACCAGGAATCTCAGTTAGTAGCACACGTGCGTTAGCAACTGGAGATTCCTGATTCAAATCCCAAATCAGCTGTCTACAGTATCTTGAGATGCTGAAAATGCACATTCGATACATCATTCTACTTGTGACGAAAAGGTACTAACTCAGTTGCAGATGCTGGCAGTGAGTTCTGTATCAAAACATCAACATTAGTATTAAGAAAAAAGAAGTTCTTAATGATTTGCGGCTGACATATTTCGCTTTCTGCGAAAGAATCTAAGTCATCCCGTTTGCAGACAGATGAGTCTGTTACCAACTGCGACACCGTTGTCGAAGGTAGCGGGCACGTCCTCGGTCGGGTATCCGTTAGTCGGGTAGCTTACCATCAGACTGATTTTCCCGATGGCTCCGTATTCTTTAATGTAATATAATTAAATGATGAATAATCAGAGATTATAAAAAAAGCAAATTGAAAAAATGTTTTTATTAGTGCTGTTGCTGCCAACCAATCAAATACCGTCTTTTAGTAACCTCCATAAAACGAGGCCCCTTATTGGCTAACCCTCCCAAAAATCTGAAGCTTCCTTTCAAAAAATGAGATAACCGTGATTCCTAACCAATAGTAGCGATCACTGGCGCGGTGTCCGGGCCATGTAATGGCGTAAAACTCTTATTTTCCGTATATTAAATGACTACTACTCTTGACGTTTATCGCAAAAATTTGTTGTTGTTTTTCTTTTTAATAAATATTCGCAAGTCCCTTCTGTATGTATCGCGTTCGTTTTACTCCACGCGTTTGTTTTTGTTTTTGTTTTCCCTGCACGAGGCTGTTCCAGCCGCAGCATTGTAAATTCTTCTGTTTTATGTGAAAGCGCGATACATCCGTGCCATCTTCTGAATCTCTAGCTGGTTCATTTCAGTGGCTGAACATCCCCGAAGAACTACTTCGCTGCTCGGACGGTTAAAAAACAGATGGAAACAGTTCTCGCAGATATATTTTCTATCGTTGAATACGGTGATCCATTGTCAAATGAACCGATTAGCGGTGGAAGCAGACGATGGTCCAGCGTGCCAATGAACCATCTTCCCTGTGTAGTGCTGCATAAGAGAGACGTAGATAGATAAATCCAGTTTCCATTTCAAGTGCATGTTAGCAACTGCACGTTTCCCCGGCTGAGTGTAAAGTAAAACCTTGTAGCTGACATGTGGATATGGATTAAATTAAGGAGAAGGACTTCGCCCTTTTTATAGATTCGTGCACAGGGGGGCGATGTCAAAAGTTTTTTTGAGATTTGGAAAAACCTTATGTGATAATAATAAGTAATGTAACCACACGCGTTTGTTGAGAAAATGAATGGAATTTACAGAAATCATTGAGCTAAAGTCCATCGCCTTTTGTGGCTAACACCCTGCCAATAAAATATGTACGTACACAGGCTGGAAAGTCAGCGTTACCTCGGCTTTAGTGACGGCCATTCAACAGACAATCTTTGCTAGGCGTCTACGCAACTTCTTGAAATTGTCACATTCAGTATGACGTAAGTCACCAGCATCGTCAGGTCTGTCCGAGGCTCTGAGCCATACGAGAGAAATTAACTGTTCAGGTGGTGTCCAGTCCCATCGCCTTCCTCAACGAATGCGGATATGCGATAGAAGTCCCTACTAAAAATCCTTATTTCCAAATGTGGAGGGAAACCCACGCGGCCGGCTGGAAAAGAGGAGCGAGAAGAAACCATGCTGGGGAGGTGCGCCAAGCCAAGCTGGTACCAAGCGAGGCTCGAACTCAGGCCCTTAACCTAGCGGTACCGCCGGACTACGGTGTACAGATGATCTTTTGGTCCCAGTGATTAATGATGAGATAACGGTGACTTTTCGTTTTGTGGTAGTTAAAACGGAGCCGGTTTGAGCTTCTTTTCTTTTCTGCACGGCATAAAAGTTTCTCTGAAGCGCTTCTCCCAAGAAGAATGTAAAGAAATCGGTTTTTTCTTACTATATGGCCACGATTGCGAAAACCATCCCGTGCAAGTTGGTATCTCGAGTTATCTACCTTAGCATAATTATTGCACATTCTTACACTGAATAATCATGTGGGACGAGGTCCGCGTGTCTTTGAAGCAAATCTTTTCCGTTTCTCCTCTTATAAATCGATGTTTTGAACAGGAATTTAGGGCGATTATCACCTTAAATTGAAGGTATGAACTGCATTTATATATTTTTTGTTTTTTTTTTTAATATCATTTACTACATTGCCTGCCTTTTCTTTGCACATCGTTATTAATCTGTAGGGTAGAAAACTGGCGACCACGACGTTTGTGCTAAGATTGTTTGAGTCTTAACAGACGGGCAGATACGCAGCACTTCTGAACGATATACGCTGGTGGTGATTGATGGCATGCTCAGCAAACCCTGACTAATTGCCTACTATTCCGATGTTGACTGTGTCTGGAGCTGGCAAGGCAAACACCTAGAGCAGATGCAAGTGTGAGCGGACCAGGCTGGGGGCAAGGAGGGACACCGCCGTTTGTACGTGGCACGAACCAGGCCCCCCCTATTCCTAACGGTTAGTTATTTCAAAACACAAGCGGAACAGCCCGAGCCCTCTTGGGAGCTAGCCGCGTGGAAAAGGGGGATCAGTCTGTAAATGTACGACTCAGCATACGGTTAACGGCCCTGATTGAGCGGACAACCCGTGAAATGAAAGGATAGTTCAGAGGCCCACGACCATGATGAGATAACATTCTTTAGCTAAACAACCTCGCTGCTGCTTTTTTGTTGTTGTTCTTTCTGAAACTAAAATTAAAAGCTTTTAAATTCGATCAGAATACAAACTCAAATAGGAAAGCATTAATGGAACCTATTACATCTCATTTCTTGATGGAGTACTGTTTAATTGAAACAAAGCAAACATGTGAATTATTATTATTTAATGAAAATTATTCTCCGTAAATAAACTTTCAAATTAAATTAGATTTTGTAAAAAATTTGGAATAATGTAAAAAGGGAAACCATTATTTTGTTTGATATTTTTGAAATATTGCGCAAGAGAAGTTTATTTTATTTCAGTCGAAGTAAAAGTTCTCTCTCTCACCGATGAAAATAACAACGGACTTCTTTTTGCTTGAATATTTATCTTGGCAACAATTAGAATTATTAATGGCATTCTTTTCATTGCTAAATTAGATCGAGAAGATCTACATAAAAATGAAAATAAGAATAATTTTGAGGAACGTAATCTTACATGATTTTCACACACACACACGCACATCGTAAATCATCCAGCGTGAGGAAGGGGTTAAATTTTAGCTTATGACATCTTAATTAAACAAGTGTAGATCCACCTTTCATTATCTGCCCTTTCACTAATACTTGTCACTGCATATTGATATCCTGATATCCATTTGTCACAACATGTGCAACTTTACTGCCTCTAGCCAATCTACCCACTTGAAGTAATAATAATGAAGCTATCTCGACCTTTTACAAATTCTCACGTGTCAGTTTGATGATAAAATTATTTACCAGAAGCGGTACACCATGTTGAGACTGTAGTGAAGAGCCGAAACAAGATAATGACTTCTTGGAGATGTACAAAGTCGTTGTAGCAGCCTGATGATATAATTAAAATTTTTTTGTTGTCAGAAACAGGGTTCTAGTAACTCTTTACAAAATACAGGAAGTTAGCACGTGATTGGATGCACCATGAAACAGTGATAATTCTGAATAAATTTTGTGAGAATTTATCACGTCTCCAAGAGAATACGCCGCCCCGCCCCGCCCCCACGAACTGTCAGGGGTGTTGTAGGCATGCATTGTAAAAGCGAAGAATTATTATTATTTATTAAATTTAAAAAAAAAAATATATGTGAACAGAAAGGTTTTGGTGTTAAAGGTGTTCCGGGGCGGTGCCTATTATATACCAGGAACGCAGTTTCACCTACACCGGTAGTATACAACAATCACCGAGGGATTTACGGGCTCAGAAAACAATACCATCCAACGACTTTGAAACGTCCCCTCGCTAGTCCCCGCCTTTCTTCCACGCAATATGCAAATAAGATCATTTGGGCTGGAAAGCACTTAATTCACATCAAGCGGGCCGGTGAGTGCGCATAATGTTTCCCTTTGATTTGGCCGTGATTCGTTCGGGGATCCGGCCAAAGCGCGTTCCCGTCATTAGAGCCCCGGCTGCGCGCGCGATCAGCCGACTGCGTCGTAATTTCTCGAGGGTATCCGGCAACGAAACCTTGGCGCCCGCTTCACTTGTGGCCTCCGTCCAAGGCAAACTCTCCAAAGAAAAACTTTGTTTGGTTTCGTTCACCGCCGGCTGACACGGTGCGACGTCTTCCGATCGGAGCAACAACAAAGCCGCTCTCGCTTCGTGGCGGGAGGCGTTATTGGCACGACAAGACCCATTAAAAGATCCGCGTTGACAAAAGAGTGCGCCGGTAACGCTAGCCTGCCGGGAAGCCCGGCCACGTGACCTTTCCCTCCGCCGAGCAGCTGAATGTAGATGAAAGAAAAACATTCCGAAGCGCTGGAGTCTTGTTACAAAAGTAATAAAGGCGGGGAGAACTGAAATAACAATGTAATCGGACCTGATGCTTGCCGTTTGTTGTGCTCTGGTACTAATCTTTAAGATTTCTGCACCCTGAGGAATTTAATCGACCACTTTAATTAAGCATTGCTATTTTCATGTTTTAAAACTTTAATTGCATTTTAAAGAAGAATATTTAAAATCTCTCTCGACAGGGAAGTAAGGCCGTGCGTCCTAATGATGACCTTTAAGGGAAGAACTGCTAGAGGTAGGTAGGCTCGAATTGCGGTGGGCTGGTTTTGTTTGAGTAAATGTTGGTGACGGTTCAGGTGGTAATGAAATGAAGAAAGACGGGTAAAGATGTACTTTCTTCCAATGCAAGGGTCTCAGAAGCTTGGGTATTATTAAAAAAATTAGTGAGCCACAGTTGATCGGTTTAGATAGTGTTTCTGCTTCTCTACCGAAAAGCTGTGGTACAGTGATGAAATATCCCCAGATTGATTAAGAAGTTTAAGAACATGGCCGCCACAAGACGAGGGGCGGCGGGCAGATCGCCATCTTTATTTGGCTATCACCGCATTTTTGCTTTTAGACTACCCGCTAAGAGGCGACCGAGTGAAGTAGCTGGGATCTAGAGGAACCTTTCTCTGTCAGAAAACACACACAGGATCCACCAAAAGTTAACGAGAGTTGTGGGAAGAGGCCACGGCGGCTATTCAGACCGATCTACCCGCACATAGCGGAAAAAATTTATCGTGAAAGTAGCCATTCTCTCGCACGAATCCCAGTCTCCCTTTTATGCACCATTAACTTTCTTAAATCAAATCTTTTGTTAGAATGGATAAATGGAGCGGCTTCAATAACATGGCTTTCGGAATCTTCTCATCTCATTATGCTAGAAGGAAAACTCGTGCCTCCAATGATACGATCTACCCCGAGGGTAAAAATCAGTCCCACTATTCATCCCACTATTAGAAAACTGACCAAGGTGGTGATCGCCCCCTGATTTTTATTGTTGGTTGGTGAGGTGGGCAGCCAGCTAAGAAAATCCGTAAACAAACGACACTTTTATTTTATTGGTATAGATTACTATTTTCATGTATTTTAACTTGCTCTCTTCCAAACACGCACATATTATTATTATTATTATTATTATTATTATTATTATTATTATTATTATTTTATTATTATATTATTGTTATTATTATTATATTATAATTATTTATTCCTTTGGCCGTTTAATCTTGCGGATAAAAACCGAGCGTGCACCGGGTAAGTATCGATTTGGTCAGATCGCCCCGTCTTGCTCTTGAGTTTTTCTTTCTCTTCTCGGGCTGCCCTCAAAACGAAAACTTAGGTCACGGCAAAGGAGCAGTTCTGTCAGGCTGTCACGTGACCGGACGGACCGTCGAAGATATCAAGCCGACAGCCGGGTCCACTGACGACGTCTTGATCGCTGGAGGATTCATCGCTGTCACAACCGGTGCTCTTCAAAGTTACCCGGCGCATGCGAACTTTGTCTATGCAAAGATGATTTATTGATCTTAGAAAGGGATGCGACGGTGATAGCTCTTTCGACGGCGGAGAACCATAATTTTTATCAAAAATTGCGCAGAAGAAAGCAGCACCGACTAGTTGGTGGACTGTGCTGCTGCTACTGTAAAACGTACAGCCGCCTCTTCCACTTGGTTTACGGAAAAACTTCTCCTGGAAAACCGACAGTTTGTCTATCCTCTTATACATAAACATTACGACCTTTGTCACCTAATGATGTTAGACTATGGTCTTTATCCCCGACGCTCATCTGATACAAATAAAACTTATTTCTTGGGGCTCGAAGTTAAAGCCACAGAAGTCCAGATTGTAATGATAAGTAAAAAACACATTCGTTATTCTAAGTCGAGCCTTTAACGACTAACCGAGTAGATTCTGTTGGATCTGTTACCAAATCGGGGCCGCTAAGACTGCACGAAGATTTTATCTTTGACGACTGCCGAAAAGAACTCAAGCCTCATCTTTTCATCGTGTTTGCGTGACATTACACATGAAAGATGTCGAAAGTCTTTATAAAAAATCATGTACAGCCGAACATTCGTCCAGTGTAAGGACATACCTTTTGCTTCTCAAAATACGCGAGGAGTGCTATTATGCTGTGTGCGAAATACAAAAATATAGAAAGGTAGATATAAACTTTGAATAGATGTAAAGTAGATGGTAATTTACGAATGCTGAACTGATGACGCAATACTTGAAAACTAAAAGAAAAAGTTCCCGTAACAGATGCATTCATTTTCGTTTATTTTCGGTCATCTTGAATTGCTTGACCATTACAGGCGCCTAAACGATATGGTGTCCTTTAAAGCGGGTCATGTCCCACGGGTCACTGCAAAATTTCTGAGTCTGAAACCATGCTGATATCCTCGATCAATGTCTGGAGAGGAGAGAGAGAGAGAGAGAGAGAGAGAGAGAGAGAAGACGACGCCATTAACAAGAGAGAGAGAGAGAGAGAGAGAGATGACGCACCTGTTTATTTCCGGCAGTTTTGCTTGTATTTTCTCAACAGTTACTATATTGATTCTTTACACTGTCAGGGTAGTGGCGATATGTAGTATGTGAATATTTATTTACTTGCAGTTTTTGTAAGATTTATTCATTTCATTTACTCAAAATGTGAATGTTAAAAAAAATCATTTGTTGTACACGTTCCCTCTCACCGTTGTTTTAGGGTGATGGTTGCACGCACCCAGTCCGACAGCTCAGCTGAGTGTTGGCTTTTGGTTAATGGCTCCGATTTCAGGCATAAAGGGCGTCTGGAATTTGACGCTTGCCAACAAAGATAGCAATGCTAGGAAAGGGTCTGTTATTAAGGGCTGCTCTGGGGACGTTTCCGTCCATTCGTTATGTGTCTTCTTATGGCCAGGTATTGAAAATCACCTGGTGACATCATAGTTTTGGTAGAAGAGACTGAGCACTTCCTGCGGCACAGTTCTCTTGCTGTTTCCGGTGAAGAAAAATGGGCTGCCACCCGAAACGACTTTTACAAATGCTGTTTCTGATGTTGAGGATGCACCTGTGGAGCTTTAAAATAGCCACCAGATTAGAGTACTGCTCTTGAAGTTAATATCGTCTTGCTTGCCAAAATCTGTTGACATTTCTTCGACTCCTGCTGTTCCCAGTCGAGCAAGTTACTTCAGAAATGGTCTAACCTGACACCAAACATCCAGCTCGCTCGGACCATGAAGTATGTGAGGCCGGCTGTACGAATTACGGCGTACAAATTATCCGGTTTATCAGCCTGTCTGCTTCTGGTGAGACTATAGTTTCGTACAAGAAAGGGCCCAATATTTGTTACAGACAATGGATTCCAGCCTTCCGCACTATTCCTTTTACACCGCTGTCACATTTTATTTATTTTCATGATTCGTTTATGTACCTTCAATTTCTTTGACTCACTCTCCGAGGGCAAGCAGTTTGCTTCGGTTTCTGATCTGAGAAAGCACACCATCCATGTGGCGCTTCACGGGCGGTAAACGAGTCCGCCCACATTTCTAACAGAGAGGTTTGGTGGTTTATCAAGAACGTTGGGCTCCTGACTGACCTTAGCTCAAATCCCTCACCGCGTTTTGCGGTGACGTGTTCGTTCAGAGAGTATAAAAGAGCCATGCAGCACAGTTGTCTTTTTTATCTGAACAGTTTAGATGCCAGAATCCAGCTTTTCGCCACACAAATGACAGCCGACTAGACTTGTTTTTTAACATGTACTTTTGTGCGTTTTGCCGTCCGTCCGTAAGCAAATATAACTGTTTCAACTGCAGTTTAGCATCCGATTTTCCTGCGCCGAGAATAGCGCAGTTTCGCCGCCATTAAACTATTTCAATGGAGCTGATGGTATAAACGATTCCCAAACCAAAAGAGTGGAACGAACCACTGATGGTTCCGAGGAAAACATAACAACAACAACAACAGAAAATAATAATAATTAAATATTCAGACCAAAGATTGGAAATGCATCCTCGAACTAAAAGTCTTGACCAGAAAAACCCAGAATGGGTAATATTTGCACAACAGCACAAAGGCAGCCTGACATTAATTTTGGTTTGCCGCATCATCGCATGAAATGTCGACTTTCAGTTAACGGAAAACAGACTTTTTAAACCCGTTCATACGACAACAATTCTGTTGCTAAACTGACAAATTTGTAGTAGTAGAACAGAGACTAAGAGTAGTATCATCATCATCAGCATCATCATCATCATCATCATTATTATTAGGATTATTATTATGATTATTATTATTATTTTATTATTATTATTATTATTATTATTTTATTTTTATTGGATTATTATTAATGATTGTTTGTTGTTGTTTTGATTATTATTATTATAGTAATTATTATTATTATTTTATGATGATTATGATTATTATTATATTATTCTATTATTCTATATTATTATCATTATTATTATTATTATTGTTGTTGTTATTATTATTATTATTCTATTATTATTTATTATCATTTTTATTATTATTGTTGTTGTTATTATTATTCTTCTTCTATTATTATATCATTATCATTATTATTATTATTGTTATATTATTTTGTTTTTTGTTGTTGTTAGTGTATTATTATTATTATTATCATCATCATCATCATTATTATTATTATTATTATTATTATTATTATTATTATTATTATTATTATTATTATTATCAGCATCAATATTATTATTATTATTATTGTTGTTGTTGTTGTTATTATTATTATTATTATAATTATTATTATTAATATTATTACATCGATAAATAATTTAAATTACAAGTAATCCCCCAGACTCCGTGAAGTGCTATTTATTATACTGCTAAGTTGTCCAAATCACGCAATAATCCGTTCAATCAATCCTAATATGTTAAAGAGTATTCAAAACATAGCTAAGCTGTACACATTGTTCATTGCATATTTAAGCTGCACAAATAACCAAATAACGCGGTTCAAACTTATTCCGTTAAGTAATATCTATTATGTAGATAATTGGTCCCAATTAGCCCAAAACGCGGTTCAGATGTATCGTGTTTGTTAGGTAGTTAGGCGGACCGAATTACACGGCTCGATGGTGCAAATACGGAATAATTCTGCTGTTTGCACAGAATTAGTTTAATCGCATTAAATGTGTCCAGTGCCGAGGCCTGTAATTAGTCACCAGCCCTGTTTTGTTTATCAAACCACACGTCCAACATACGGCGCTGTCCGGGTTATTAGCCGAACACCGACTCCGCCTGTCGGGATGTGAGGACGAGGCGAAGCGAGACTAACGGAACTGTTTCCACTTTCGTTTGGCAAAGTGAAACATGAAATGGTTTAATTGATCGCCACTTGAGAAAAATTCTGCAATAAAAATCTGATTGAGTGAAAAACTCGGCGTAGATGGGAACTTCAGAACTTAGGCATCCGGCGCGTGTGTGTGTGTGTGTGTCGGTGGGAACCTCGCCGCACCATAAGGTTCCGGCGCGTGCCGATCGATACGGCCGGCGGACGGACGGACGCCTGTCTACTCTCCACGCGGTCCGGTAGAGGGCATCGCGGGGGCCGCGCGGAGATATTAAAAAAAAACAACAACAACAACAACAGCAGCGGCGGCGGCGTTATTAGGGACCGCGTTTTTTGACAGCCCCTACGGGCCTCGCTGCCGGCTTAATCCCGCAGATGACTCCCTTATGTTGTTTGCCAGGAGGGCAGGTCTCCAATCTAAGCTGATCAACTCGGGGGACAATCGAATGAGACGGCGATCGGCGCTCCGGCCGGGTGCGACAGGTCGGCCGTTTGATCGGGTGGGTGGAGATTGATAGCGAGCTCGGCCCGAGGGGCCTCCCGACGAACATTAGCATGATAATAGGTAATTACATAAACAACTGTTTTATGTCAAAATACGGAGTAAAGGTCAGCTCCGGGGGGGGGACGCAAGGTCGATGGGCGCGCGGGAATCGACGCCAGGGGGCTGCGAAAACTGCCCCCTGGCGTCGAGCGCCGGACACGGCAGCGAAATGGGCAGGGGGGTTGGGGTTAGTGAACCAGCCCTTCTCAGACGGGCTTTGGGATTCACACGCGTTTACATTCCCAAAATGATGGCGAAAATCAACCTGATAGGAAACGCAGAACAGCCGCCCCTTTATCCGTAAGAAAATAAAGGGAATCGGGAGAGGAAAAAAGATATAAAACAAACAGATGAAAACAGGGAGATTTGGTTCTCTTCTCCAACAAAAGAATAAGCTCGAGTCGGCCGGGAAAATGCAGAAATACAGCACCAACAGCGAGACCCGGGGCGGCCAGGTGATGGAAAAAGCAGTCAGTATAAACAGATGGAGAAACGAGAAACCGCATAACCTCCGTCTGGGCAGGGTTAAGTTAAAACTTTTAAACAGAATAAACAAAGCATTTTTCATATTTGAAAAAAGTTTTTTTGTTGTTAAACTTTTAACTGACTGAATAAGATTTTAAAAGCATATACGTAAATTTCTATTTACTTTTTTTATATAACAATTTCCAAGAATCTTTAAACAGAATAGGGATGTATGGAGAGAGAGAGAGAGAGAGAGAGAGAGAGAGATAGAGATGATGATGATGATGATGTCAGTACTGAGAGATGGAGAGAGAGAGAGAGAGAAGAGAGAGAGAGAGAGAGAGATGATGATGATGATGATGATGATGTCAGTACTGAGAGATGGAGAGAGAGAGAGAGAGAGAGAGAGAGAGAGATGATGATGTCGTACTGAGAGATGGAGAGAGAGAGATGATGATGATGATGATGTCATTCCTTCTCTGAGATGGAGAGAGAGAGAGAGCATTCACGTCACGTACTGTAAGAACACAGGTCTCATTTGCCTTATTTACAGGAATAAACTTTAATTCCATAATTTTTCCCATTCTGTTGTAAGGTAAAAAGAACTGATGTGAGGCTACATAAGAGGTTTTATAATTGTTATCTCAGAATCAGACATTTGAGCCAACACCGAATGCTGTGCACCTTTGTCTCTATTCCACAGATACAGCGGGAGCCGCTCTGAGGATGCAGTTTATCCTAATTATCTAATAAAAAGAAAGATAAGTGTCTCGGTCCTCTTCAGGATCGTCCGTAAAAAAACTGGTTATAGATGTAGAATATCAAACAAGTTTTAAATGTAAATAAAGGAGCAGAAACTTAAACCGTTTTAAAAGAAATTTTTTTATTTACAACTAGAGTTTGAAATACTTATTAAAAAGAAGGAAGGTCGCAACTGCACTATTCACGTGAGAGCCAAATAAATCTCTGCTTCTTTCCTGTGGTTTATAATTTGCAAGTTTCTTTCGTTGAGTCTAATAATAAATTTTAAAATACAAAAGTAAATTAAAACTGGATAAATTAAATGTATAAATAAATTAGGGAGAAATCTTTAGGAATTAAATTCTTAATATGAAACAGTCTTTCCTAAGATACACATGTTTTTACAAGTATCAGAACAGTTTTTCTCTCCCACTTGTCCGTCTTCTAAATCCGGTGGTGCGGTCTTGTAGATGTAATCAGGATTTCGTTTCGTCATTTTCCCGCTTCCTCGTTTTTGATTTCGTTTTGAACACAACAAAACAACAACAACAACGAACAAATCCCAGAACCTCCAGCTTCTTCCTTAAACTATGTCTGTTTGTTAGAGTCCGGGACTAATGTAGAACGAAGTAAATCTGTCCAGGCTAAACTGTCAGGCAGCTTGGAGGATGGGAGGAAAGACATAACGGGAACAGAAATATTATTACTATTTTTTTTTAAAAGTTGGACTGTGATTTCCATATCAGTGGCTGCTGACGCAGAACGATGAAAATATCGTGATTACCATGGAGACGGTTAACTGAGGCCTTACATCGAGATGCTAGTGGCGGGGGTGGAGAAGAAAGGAGAACTGTTTTAATCAAGTGTTTTCTGTGTTCATTTTTTTTCCATTTCAGAGAATACATACAGGATTAATTTTTTATTAAAATTAACTTTCTTTTCATTATTTAAAAGGATAAATAAGGAAGATTAGGAGGATAAGATCTTCAATAATTATGAACATATATTTGATATTAGGTAAACGTTATTATTAATTATTATTATTATTATATTATTATTATTATTATTATTATTACTACTACTACTACTACTACTACTACTTGTGTTCGGTGATTTCAGAAATATTTTAAAAAGATATCCATTTTAGATAGCTTCGTTAGAATTATCTTTATCGTCGCTACCTATGCACGGTAAAAAAGGCCTGTGGTTTAGGTGGCTGTCAGGTCCGTCCACAAGGCGCCATGTCGTAGATAGGGATAAATAAATTCTTAAAATTCCGGTGAGCCTCGTTATCATTTTAACAATTTTCCTGCCCAGGCTGCTGAAGACAGTAGCAGTAACATTTGCTGTCTACTAAAACCCCTTTTATATTTTCTGAAGTGCAGTTATACTGTTGTTTTGCTTTTCTCCAGAAGAATCTCAAGTTGATTTTGAGGACAGCGGAGCCAGTCCTCCGCCGACCGCTCGCCTCGTTCGACCCGGGAGACGGTTTGTTGGGAGAAACAAGCAGTTTGTCGGTGATGAGCTAAAAAGAAGAAATGAAGACGCATGATCAGAACTGATTGGGGCTCGCAATGGCGCCTGTTGCTCTGTGCAGACGAAGAAATAGAATTAAAAAAAAAAACAAAAAAACTGGTGCTATTCCGTACAACCCGTAAAGATAAGTCGTAAATGGACAGGTGGTTAATGCGGCATGTAGCGCACTCGCTACTCATGGTGGGCGACCGCGGGCCTACTTTCCAGTGTGCTCGGTGTGTAGCCATCGACCCGCTGTACCACCCAGATTTGCGTTGGTTCCGAACGGTTTCTAGCGGCCCACCCTCAGGTGAGGAACATCCGAGCCACCTGTTATTTATCTCTCTCTTCCGAACCGACATAATACAATAAGGGTTAGAGGGCACGATAGCAAACAACAAAACTACGAAGAAAACAAAGGCTACTGCCCTTTAATTTCCTTTTCTTAATGTTGGTGTAATTGCACGAGGTGATGACTTGCTGAGGTGTGAATACTTCACAAAGAAGCAGGGATGGGTGATGGCCGCAAACAGCACGACCGCTCTCCCAACTGAGGACGATAAGTTGCTCTCTATCTCTCGCCGATCGAACAGACCGACAGCAATCTGAAACCAAGACTCCCCAATACCGGCAGTTTGCCAACATGGCAAGATCGCAGACTTATTAGATCAATGGATATCGGAAGAAGACGGGGCGGGCGGATAAATGCATGGCGTATATAGTTATTGTCTCGTTAGGAAGCTGCGATTCGACGTTTACAATCACTGGGCGGAGTTAATACGAAAAAGGAAAAGTACACAGTACAGCGCTATCTACGTTTGTTTTGTACAGAAAAAACCCCAGACTCCGTTAATGGCATATCAGAAATGCGATAATTAAATCGTTTAAAATTTAAATGTATTGATATGCTAATTTTATTCTACTTTTATTTATTGGCAGAGACTTTAGGAATAAATAAAAGTATTAAAATGCAAAAAAATTACACGTATAAGATAAATAGTTTTTTCCTCTTTTTCTGTGAATATAAACATCACTGTTAGCAGCTTTAGTTTTGTTACTCAAAATCGCGAAACATTAAAAAAGTTTTTTTCATTTTTTTTTAAAATTCTGACGTTGAAATTGATTTTTCTCAAGTAAAAACGTTGAAATAGAATTTTTGATTTTCATGTAAATTAATAAGTTTTAAAAAACGTAAATAAACTCTCCCCGATTTGTTGACAAAGTCAGAAGGATAGTAATAAAAACAGTTCACCTGAAACAAATAATTTTTAGAAAGGTGGGTTTTGTATAATGTTTGCCGAAGACACGCGCTACAGAGCGATATATAAGCTGTCTGCACTCACACCTTCACAAGGATGCTAAAAATGGACCCGAAATCAACATAATGAGAGAACCGACGAGAGCTTTGTGACGATGCGATTGTTTCATGAGATCATTTCACATCATTTTGCAAATCTGTTTTCTTATTTTACAAATAGACTAGAGAAGCTACATGGTCCCCGTACGGAAACTCGACCCGAAATCTACGCCCCAGTCCCTTTCTCGGAGGACTTCTGTCCCGAATTCCGAGGTCTGGACGGGTGTCCAGAGCCGGGCTACTACCTAGATACTGCTGGGGCCCTGGGCCGCGGTCAAAGTGCCAGCCAGTTTTGGGGGGGGGGATTTTTGGCGAAACATCCATCCATCGCGTGTACCCGATAAACCTCACCAGAACTCTATTTCCTGGTGCCCAGGGGAGACTACAAAACCAACTGGTGAAGGATATCGACAAGAAACCTCGCGAGGAAGGTTCGCCAACCCGGAGGACAGTCCGCATTGTAACAGTGACAAGTCAAGGAAATTACTCGCAATGCGTTAATCTGATCCCGAAGCGGAACTGATGCAGTCTACGTAGATCGGCCACAAGCAAAGAACAACAACGAATTTTCTTTCAAGCGAAGACGTTTAGATTTCGAGGGGAGGCTTCATTAATAATTATAGCGCTGATCGGTAAATACTATGAAAAAACTACTAAGAGAATCGGGGTGTTTAGTAGTTGAAAAGGGGGCTGGGAGACAGACTGCCAGGGAACAGACATGGCCACCAGGGAGATTAGTTAACCGATTGGCATTACCGCTGTTAACAATTTTACTACTAAAAGTATTTTTTTGATATCTCATCGTCTCAAAATCTTAGATCAATTGTAATTATGACCCTTCGGATTAGTAAATGGGGGACAGCCGAATATACTGGTCCCTGCCCACATACAAAATCCCTAATTACCCCGAAAACGCCAATAAGGGGCTGCCCGTCAGAGAGGGCATACAAGTGTCTGTTATTTTTCCGCGTGTGTGTGGTCTGCCCAAAACAGCTGCGGTTTCCTCCTTCATTCCCTAACAGAATTAACCCCTGCCAGCTCGTTCGGCCATTCATCGGCCCGACGGCACAGCGACACAGCGACGGACGAACTGGCCAGTTCGTACGGCTTCACTTGAAACGGTTAACGGAAAAGTTTAACCCCTTCAGTACCAGGGTAGCGGCTTTACGAAAAAGAATTTCTAGAAGACGTATACGCTATAGTGAACACAAGCACATAGCTGCCCCGCAAGAAAGAGAAAGTAATCGGGGATGTGGGCTGTAGGTCCCTGGGCGTCTTACATCACGAGCTGCATGCCCGGCTGCGACATTTTGCAGCTACTGTGTCAATGACAGAAATAAATAAACAATAAAGTAAATACTAATTCGGGAACCGTCTTAATTAACTAACATCACGCAGGCAGTTATGTATACATATGAT